>CAUYON010156258.1:0-43040 GCA_963573935.1 Arctocebus calabarensis
ATAGGAAATATTTTCAAATCATGTATCTAAAGGGACTTGTATCTGGAATATATAAAAAACACAACTATAAAAAGACAGCCCTTTTAAAAAATAGGCAACAGCAAAAATATCAAAGATCCTAGCAAACAGAATCCAGCAACATTTCAAATGAATTATACACCATGACCAAGTGGGCTTCATCCCACAGTCTCAAGGTTGGTTCAATATACATAAAACTATAAATGTAATACATCACATAAACAAACTAAAAATGAAAGACCATATAATTCTCTCAATAGATTCAGAAAAAGCTTTTGACAATATCCAGCATCCTTTCATGAGCAGAACACTTAAAAAATAGGTATAGAAGGGATGTTTCTTAAATGGATAGAGGACATTTCTTGACCTTTTTATTTCCCCAATCTCTCACCTTTCTTTCTCTTTTTTGTCCCATTCTACCTTAGTCACAGATTGAATGGTCACATGTTGGAATTTGCCATTAACCAAGATGGTGCTACCTCCCTCCCAACCCAATTCACATGTAAACATCCCTCATTTCCTGGAGCCACTGCTGCTTCATTTCACCTGTTCAAATACTCTCACTACTAACAATTTTCAATCTCTCTGAAGTTTCTAATGCACAGATGCTATACATATGACTACCCCCCCAATCGTCCACTTTTATCAACCTCTCCTACTTTTTCTCTGCCTTGTTAGAGCTTAAATTAAATGGCTAATTATCACAGCAACTCCTTTGGAAGCATCTACGAATCATCCACTTCCCACTCTGCAATGTTCATCTGGTAAGTACTCAATCCAGAACTGAATCCAAGCATGTTCCTTTTTCCACAATTATACTGAAGATCTAAAAATGGCTGGTGGAGATTATAAAACTGTACTAACTGGTGCCTTTAAATTCCACACTCTGAAACTTCAAATGGAATTTCAACAATGTCTCAATACTGGTATCCCATTCTCTAAAAATCTTGAGATTCCATTGCCTTTTCCTCTAACCTCAAAGCATCTATCTGCTCACCTCCCCATGGTCAGCATATGACACTGCCAGAGAATCACAACCAGGACTAACTCACTTTTCAGAACTAAATACCCATCTTTCCTACATAGGCATTCCTATTCTTTCTCAATTAATATTTATAACCATTTCATGTTTTCAATGGTGTTGCTAACAGAATTGTAATACTTAATATCCATTGAGTAAATTTTCTTCACCATTGGACAGGGTTTAGATACTGATGAGTTTTGCCTCATGACAACTCCTTTTGAAGGTCTTTCTTCTTTGGAAAAGCAAATGAATTTAGTGCAATTACTATTGTAATCTAAGTGCCTTTCTTATACTTTAAGATAACTTTGCATAGCTCTAGTCTGATCTTTAATGTATTGATTATAAAGTATAAATCCCTGAACACTTCATACTGTCTGACATAGAATTCCTAACTTTTTTTCAGATATATGAGTAATGATTACTGAGTGCTGAGATTGTGGAGAGTGTTAGGTCTTAGGACAAGAAGGTCAAGTGGGGGCACCACTTAAGTACTAAACCAGCAAACGGAGAGCCTGGAGACAGGAGATCAGAGACCACAAGTCATGTATCTTGGTCTCCAGCTCTGTATCCTTTTAATGTTCAACATTATTTACTAATTTGCTCACAACTAGCAGAGTCCTTAAATCTAGCGGACCAGAAATTGGTCAATGAGATTTTAGATGATATATTGCCAAGGGCAATAAGAATAAGTTTGCATTAAACAAACAAACAAATCTGCCCATCATAGTACATGAAATCAGTATCTTTCTCTCCCTTCTTCCCCTTCCCCACTTCTCATTTTTCCTAATTTTTGGAAAATGTGTTTAAAAGCCATTTCTATCAATCTATAACTAAGAATTTCAAATATTCTTTTCTTTCAAAGAGTTTACAACATTGATGATTGGTTAAAAACACACACTTTGGCAGACCGAAAATAGCCACACTCTAAAGGGTCTCAAGTCACTTTCATTTTTGGCATAAATGTCACTGGAATTCAGAATCGCATTCTAACAATCCGCAGGTCTATGGCAACTCAAATCAGATGCATCTATACCTCACTCTAACTTCAATAAATTTAATATGGTCAAGGGATACAATATTGAGATGAAAAATTATTTCTGAACTCTAACCACTGAATGATAATTTTGATCCCATCTTCAGATCCCAAACTTAACTGGAATGGGTTAGTCCAACAATCATTTATCCTGTGGCCTGATGAAACCCTGGCAAACACAATGCTACAATTTTATTCACCTCTCTGGAAAGAAAGGGGTTATGTTTTGAACAGAAACAAGTAAACCGTCAACACTCCAAAAATAAATTACAATAATAAGAACACGTAGGAGGCAGTTCTGGGAGAAATGTCTAATGGACTAAGGGACTGATTTATGAAGGATGATTAGGAGAACAAAATGAGTAGCTTGGTCAAGTAATACTAATAAAAAGGATGAAATAACTTCATATTTTTGAAAGGCTTAAACATGTTGAAAAGTAAAGGTATTTATTCTTCACCAAGTAGGATAATAGTAATCACTTCACTATGTGCTTTTATTTTTAAACCAATTTTCAAAATACATCTCACATATTCTGGAGGGTAATGAAGCAGTATAAAAATAATTTTAAATTTGTGAAATATAGCCTTTATGTAAAATAATTTGTACAAGGAAAGTTATTTCTAGTGGAAGAATGTGATATAGTATTTTTTTATTGTCTTTATTAAATCATAGTTGTGTACAATAGTGCAATCAAGGGGTACAACATGGTGGTTTCATGTACAATCTGAACTATTCTCATCAAACTGATTAACATAGCCTTCATGGCATTTTCTCAGTTATTCTATGAAGATATTTGTATTCTGCATTTAGTAAGTGATATAGTACTTTTAACAGGAAAAATGGATATTAACATGACAAGGAAAAATAATTCTGACAGCGTTACGGAAAGCCCCAGGAAAGCCTGAAGTCAGAGCCGTCACCCTACCAACCACCATCACCCTCTGTATGGCCTTTGGAAAACTTGTGGTTTTCTTAATCTCTTTCTTAATCTGTAAAGGAAAGAGTAGAGAGAACTTTCTCTCACTTTGTGAAGCTGTGTAAAATCACATAATTATTGGAAGTGAAAATATTTTTTCGAGTAATATTAAATTATATGACATTGGAGGTAAAATCTAGCTGTTTAATGATAAATTATACCGACACCATTCCATTACATTAGCAACTCATCAGCAGTATTTTATCTAGTTATTAATATACATAAAGAATGACTCCCTATATCTCTGTGACAAAATATGGATGTGTTCTGAAGGGAAAGCATTTTATTCAATAATGTTTTAGAGCTATTATTCCTTGACATCAGACTGTCAATAGCTAGCATCATTTTCTTTAGCAATTTGCTACATGGCATGACGTACCCCACTTTGTGTAATTTATCTTATTTACTGGCATTTTCATAAACTAAAAATTTTCTATTATGACCCTCATCTCACAGATAAGGAATTTAGAGGGGACTTTCCGTTATGCTGTTAAAAGCAGAAATTCCACACACATCTGAACGTTAAAGAAATTATTCAAACACAAAAACCTGCCACTTATTTAAATATAGTTGTAATGAAAATATTCTGAGCCTTATTAACTAATTAGCTAGCTAATAATCTTCTGTCAAATTAAGCACAGAGTCACATGTACATCTAAAACCTTGGCCCTATTCTGTTATGGAGCATGGCGAACACGTCTGTTACTAGCACCCAACGGGTTCCAGGCAGCCTACTTACAGCTCTCTCATATACAGTATTATATATATATTTGCTTAAGAAGTAATATATCAGGCTAGCAAATTTAACAATAATTCCTTTTATATCTCTAATCTATAGACTAATGCATTTTCTTCTTTTCATATAAATATATATACGCCTATAAACTGATCCTGGACCTTGAGCACAGGCTTAGCTTTCGGGGGAGACACCTGAGACCTTCAGTGGCCCTGCTGCCTCACATTACCAGAGCTCTTTATCCCACTGTCACCTAATCCCCAGGAGGAGAGAGACACGTGAAAGCCGCATTCTGCTGAGACTGTCACAGAGCTGCTCGTAAACAGCCTTCGGGCTTTTCTGTTCTGAAGTTTTCTCAGAAAATTCACGTGACGGTGTATGGAGCTGGTGATGTGTCTGTCTGTAATATTCAAATAATCTGTATAAATCTGTATGAAATCAACATTACGTATACATATTTATTTTTTATCTTCACAATTACATTTTTTACTTTGAGTTTTTGTAACCCACATCCCTGTGTAGGAATGAAAAAGGAGCATTTGTAAAATCTTCAGTAAGAAGAAAAACACTTTTTATATTGAAGAAAAAAAGGCAAGGGAACTTTAAAAATCCAATGCAAACGGGGGAACAACAGTTAAAAGTAACTATTGTTTTAGAACGTTGCAACAGAAAGTAGCTAATGGATTTTCAGAACTCATAAAACCACTTTCCGCGTATTTATATTGTGACCTCCTAACAGCGCACCAAATCATATTATGCAAAGCCTTGTGCCTCAACAGCCCACATTTCCACATTCTTGTCTTATGGAAGGGCATTACTTTTGAATGTGTTCCCTGTTGCATTTATACTAAAATGCCTACTCTTTCTAAACGTTTTAAATCCACTTTACGCTCCAGGAAGCCTGGCCATTTTCTCTTCCGTCTGTTCTTTCCCAGCTATTACTGTGACCGTGACGGCTGTCTTTTTTCTTCCCTCTTCTTCCCAAAGCAGTTCATGTCTGTGTCTTTAAAATTACAAACAATTTTAGGAGCAGCACCCATGGTTCAAAGGAGTAGGGCACCAGCCCCATATACCAGAGGTGGTGGGTTCAAACCTGACCCTGGCCAAAAACTGCAAAAAAACAAAACAAAACAACTTTAATGTTTTCTTTTTCCCTTTCTTTTTCTTAACTGGATGAACTCCTTCTCAGGGATTCTATCTTTTTCATCTTTCTATGTCGACATCTGGCATAATTATTGGCACATAAAAAAGAGCTCAAATGTTTGTATTAAATGAAAGAAAAAATATGAATGAAAGAACTGGATCCCAAGGAAGTAAGTGACTCCCGAAAAATCCCTATGGCTAGGGATGCCCCAGTGAACAAAACAACAAAAGAAAAGTCTGTGCTTCCCCAAAGTGAAGATACAAAACTCGACTCTCTAAACATACATTGGTCCAATACAATAACCATTACCCAGCTGAGGCTTTTAAAATTTAAATTAATAAAATGAATTACAGTAAAAATTCAGTTCCTTCCTCCAACTTGCTTCATTTCAAGTGTTTGATTGGCACGTGTGCCTGGTTGTTAAACTGGTCAATCAGATTTATAGAAACAATTCTACCATCACAAAGTTCTAAAGTGTGGTATCATTTTATTAGAAAGTATATGTATAATAGTAATAATTGGATTTTTTTTTTCAGAAATAATGTAATGAAGTGGGATAGAATTGTGTGGATGTGGAACTGAAGTTCTACAGAAGGCAGCTCTAGGAGACCTCGATGAGAAGGTGACTTCTGTGCAAATACCTGAAAGAGGCAGAGGCATTAAAAATCCAACAGCAAGTCCTGCCAGATAAAGGGAAGAGAGGGACACGTCCCTCAGGCTGGAACCTGGCCGGCATGTGCAAAGAAGAGCAGGTAAGCTGAGTTGCCAGAGCACAGTGACAACCAACAACGGCGATGAGAACGGAGGCAGGTGAGGGACGGAGTGGGGACAGCGGATTTTCAGAGTGAGCTGGGTAGCCTGAGGCAGGTTGACACGCAACTGGACCTGGGGTACAGCAAGGTTTCATCAGCAGCTATATTCAGAAACAGGAACCGCGAATTGTAAGCTACAACAACAATCCCATCTACAAATACTGGTGTCCTGGGCAAGCTAATAGCAGCAGAGGTAGTGAAGTAAAAACTGGTCAAGATTGGATTTGCTTAAATCAGCAGTTCTCAACCTGTGGGTCGCAACATCTTTGTAACAATGAAAATACATCACGGCATCCGAAAGGTTGAGGGCCACCGGCTTAGAAGGTAGAAGCAACCCATTGACGGAGTAAGAACTGAAGGGAAGAAAAGACAGAAGTCAAACATGGCTTTAATATTTTTGGCCTGATCAACAGGTTTAGAGGTGAATTTTAGGAGGTCAGTTTTAGCTATGTCATTCGGAGATGCCTTTTGGGCATCTGAGTGGAAATGGTAAAAGCAAGCTTTATAGGCAGGGCAAGGGTCCACATGAGTTTGGGACTGTGGACATAAATTTCAGAGGCGTCAACCTATAAATAAGAGCTAAAGTCATGGAGAAAGGGCAAGGTCACCTGTGAAGCAACACATACAAAAAAGAGACCCCAGAGCCAACCTTTCCAATGCTGAGAATTTAAGGAGAAAGGAAGAACCCCGGGTAATTACCGGGAAGGTGGAGCTGATGGCACCAGAACAAAAAGCAAAAGTGTGGTCTTTGACAAGTAAAACTCAAGAAAGGGTTTTGTGGAAGAGTCATCAACGACTCTATCCAACACTCCCAAAAGGACAAGTGTGGGGAGGACGGAGACAGGTGACACCAGCCACTAAACTGGTGACACAGATGTCTTGAGAGAGCTCGGAAAGAGCAGTTTCAGAGGAGGGGTAAGAGAGAAACTCTGAACAGAGGAAAGGCACAGAGAAAGGGAAGGCAGAAACGGGGGGAGCTCTGCCAGGAAGTTTTGCTTAAAGAGAAGGACACAGATAGGGCTGTGCTAACAGGGAGCACAAGTCCACGGAACAGTTTGCACTTGCCCTGTTTTGTTTTTTTCTTGAGTTGGAAGATAGAATATCATGGCTTTATACCATGGGGATAGTCCAGTTGTGAAGGGAAGTACTGCGAGTGAAAGAGAAAGAAGAAAGAATCTCACCCATGTCTACATCGTTTAATAGGCGAGGAGGAAAGAGACAAGGTGCAGGAGCTGGCCTGGGCCAGGATGCTGCCCGTGGAGGAGGGAAGATAAAGAATCTGGGCCTGGACGTCAACAGGTGGGAGACGCGTGACAGTTCTCCTATTAATTCAACTTTCTGAATAAAATAAAAATTTTTTCTGGAATGAAGTTGTCTTCTGGGATGAAGAAGGAATGATAGCAGATTTAAGGAAGGAGGGCTGAATGAGAAATAATCAGAGAGAGAGACAAAGAGAGAGAGAGAGAGAGACTGAGACGAGGCTAAAGCTTACAACAAAGACGACAGTCACCAGACGGTACGAAGGGCCCACCTGCCAGTATCGACTGTGTATTCAGAAGAGCGGGAAATCCTGCCGCACAGTTTACGTTTAGACAAAGCGGTCAAGAACCAGGATGCAGGGAATTAAAAGTGGAGAGGCCTGGAGGAGGGTGGTGGTGATGATACTATTGACAGATACGACTCCATGAATTATCTTTTCTCAAATACATACAACAAAGGGCCTGGGCTGGAGTCTCGGTTTGCCCATATTGTAGGGAAAGCACCAAAGTTCAGCAGGCAGGAAATAAAAGAAGGCAGACACTCCTAGGCCCGGCCGACTTCAAAGTTCATACTTCTGCTATTTTAGTAATATAAGTAGTTCACACTATCATGTCTGGTACTTTACAGTAATAGAAAGATACACATTTCTATTAGACCAGGAACTAATTATGCTTTGAGAAGATGAAAATATATTTCAAGGGAACATAGATCAAATTCATGAATGTGTCCAAAAAAAAAAATAAAAAGAGAAAAATACCTAATAATAAATTTTACTCAAGTGTAAATACATACATAACAATAATGAAAGCAAATTGCAAACTGGGAAGAATTTATTCTTCTAATTCTGTGTTCTTTTGACAGTGGTGACTAATTCGTGACTATAAATTAATGTAATGCATGGTTGTTGCACATGTAAACGGATAGAGTAGGAAAGGAAACTCAAGAGGCACAGTGGTGAGGAATCTTTGTGTCACTAAAACAGAAAAGTGAACAGAGGGATACGCTTTAAAATAAGACAAACTCAGTTATGAGTCTTGTTTCCAATATTTCCTTCAAAGATTAGCATGATATAGTGTTAATAAATTCACAAGAAAACAATACCTGTAAGGAAAGACCGACAAGAAATATGTATGAAGTACCTTGATGTCCACTCATATCTAGATTTTTCACTAGTGAACTTACCTAAATATTATTTTATACTGTTATAAAATTTGTGTTAGTTACCTTTTTATATTGATCATAAATTCCATAGGGCTATTTTCCCTGTTTATTAGACAATCGAACTTTTACAGGCTTCTCTTGGACCCTACTTTTCCACGTCTTTTCTGGCAGCAATTCCAATGTTATAGAATTTAGTTAACACATCTATTCACATCATCCTTAGCTTCAGGATTTCGTGTTTTTATATCTCTTCTTAGACTTGACATTTCCACCAATTAGTAAAGACAAAATCTGGTTTTTATGTCCTACTACAAGAGATAGTCTCCACTTCAGAAACAGCACACTCTCACAAAGCCGCGTTCCTGACGGCTGGAGGTTCTCATTTTCGAGTTTTCTCCGGCTGCCTCCTGTTCCGGAGCACGGTGCTCATTCTGCACACATATTGTTCTAAACTCTTTTTGAACACAACTCACAGCAAAAACGAGTAAAGCATAAAGATCTCTGGATAATTCCAACGGGTTTTACAACATCCAATAGCTCTTCTCCATCTATTGCATTGAAAAAGACAAAAAATCAGGGGAAAGAAACCTAGAATTGGGGGCATAAGGCCTGGACTACACACTGAAACATCAAACTGAGATGTCATGTAGGACAGATGGCTGGGTGCATGCCTGTAGTCCCAGATGCTCAGGAGGCTGAGGGAATAGGACTGCTTGAGCCTGAGACTTCAAGGTTGCAGTGAGCTGTGGTGGTGCCACTGCACTCTACCAGGTCTTTTCAACCTAAAAAAATTTTTAGGTTGAAATCTAGGCAAAGAAAGCATTATCAATTATCATGTGGTACTTTTTTGTTGTTCTTAATCTATTTTTCCTAGTTTTTCCAAGCTGCAGAAGCTGTCCGAGTCTTTTGATAATGGTGAATTTTCAAAACAACTTTAAGAAAACTCAATGCTAGAACGTTACCTTAACATCAACAGGTTAAAGGAGTAAGACATCTTTGCCCGAAGAGCCACATTGTTCTTTATTATCATGTTGAATTATAGAAAATTAAACGAATTGAGTTAAAAAATATGTATTACAAAAAATGAGACATGGACATTTTATGTATAAGGAATTGAAGTAGAAACATATTGAGGATCTTACCAAATTAGCTAGTAAGTGGTAGTGCTGGAATCTGGTAAGCTGAATAATCTCTGCTCTGAACCACTATACCGCTATGTTAATGCTTTTCCAAAAAAAGGTGAAAAAATTGTTTTGTTTAGCAATTTAGAAAAGAAAAATTCTCATCTCTGAAAGATTTTGGCGGGTTTTAGAAAAAGAATGTGTATAGACTTTTCTTTTATAATCAGTGATTAAGTATTCTTAAAGAACAAACAAAACAGCCAGTGGGAAAGGGAAGATCTTTTAGGAAAAACACCACAACAATTAAACAGCTATATTTGGAAAGTTATAAACATATAGTATTACATAAATACCATTTAAAATAAAACTCATATTCGTATGTTTAGCTAATTTAATTTGGGTCTTATTAAATTCATTCTATAGTAAATAAATACTTTCTACTCAGCTAAAGCGACAAAAAAGAATGATCTGAAACCAAACTGAAATTCAGATCCTTTAAGAGTTTTTTTTACCATTACCACTGACCAAACATCCTAAGGTAGAATAAATAATTACAGACAGTATGTGGGGTGGGGAGGGAGCATTTCTCTTTCTAATTCTGATTCTTCACAAATAGAGGGAAAAAAAATCTACATATAATAATTGCTCAACATCAACTATTGTTTCATTCAACAAACTTAAGGGAATAAAATCATTGAAATAGACAAATTAAGAGTCACGATTACGAACTTAAAATATAAGATAAATCAAAACTTTTTTCCTTTGTCCCTCATGGGCATATTTTGGAATGTTTATGTTGTACAGAGGCCAGGCTATTTTGTTAAGAAAAGTAGTTTCACAAGCATAGATGGGGCGCCTCAAGCTCCTAGTTCAATTGTGTTTGCTCTAATACGGGACCAAGTCTAAGGAGCAGAGGTTATACTGCCTTTGGAAAGTTTTATGCAGCTTCTAAAATGTATCATGTTTGATTTAAGGAGCACTGCTAAGTAGTATTTTTGCCACAACATCAAGGTATTTAGTATTTCTTACGTGGAACAGTGTTCATGAGAAAGGCTTTGAGCTCATTTTATCTGTATCGTCTCATTAAATGTGTTTTTCTTTATCTGAAAGTGCCAAATTAACTCTGCATAGATATTTTACACATATTTTCAACTAATCATGAAATACTCCTGATGCCCAAGAGGCCTGGGGACGGTTAATGACAACCTCTGAGTGTTCAAGGACACTCTAAATGAGGTTATTAAAATTCAACCCTTCACATATTTCTGGTTGGGGGAGGGGACTGCCCTAGACAACAAGGGACTGAAATTACAAAAAGGGGCTTTAGAAAAGTTTTTCAGTCTCTAGATTCATGTTTACACTGAGGAGGATAGGAGCAATATGGAACATTGAGAAAAGAGCTGTTTCAACATCAATTTCTACAGCCCACTTCTTGGCCCAAAGTCAAATAAGCCATCGTCTGCTCTTTGGGCTACATGGATTTCACAATCGTCATTGCCGAAACACCATTTCATCTTCCTGCCTGTATCCCCATGGTTTATACAAGTTGAGATAAAACTGCAAATGTGTTGAACTAACTGCATGTTTTTTTCTTCTTCTATAATAGGGCCAAAAATAATTTAAATGCTTTTGGTCTATAGACCGTCCTTGTATCTTGTATTTCTAAATCAATGTCGGTCATAGACACGAACACTGGATTATCTGATGGAAGACAGGAAAACTTAAAAGAAACTCCAAATCATGGGCACACACAAAATGTTTGTCCTTTTGCTCCTTTTCATTCGCTGTCTATATTTACAGGTGCTCTTTGCTCATCATCCGAAAACAAGAGATGACTCTAAAGTAGACCAGAGTCTTACCAATTGGTTTTACTTCATTTCAGCCTTCCAAGGATGCACACCCATTAGGAGAGGTGCTAAGAATATATACAGGTTGCTTCCACTGGCTGTCTCTTATCCAACCAGTGATTACATGAGGGGTAAGCTTAAAACAGACCACCAAGACCGCGGAATGTGAGTTCTACACAAACGTTCTAATCTGAATAATTCGTAGCTACAGGTCATCAGTTATTAGTCAGTTTTCAAACACCTTCAAAGCTCACATAGAAGCTTCCCAAGGCTTTACACTTAATGCTTTCCTAGGAACTAGGAAGATTCTAATTATGACTTTAATAGCTTAAGAAAGTGTTGTCCTTTCCGAATAACTTCAGTAAAATCCAGTGTAATAATCAATGCTAATGTAAATTAGCTTTGCAATTGTGCAGGCAACAAATAAAACAACTTGTAATAAAAATATAAGGTCATTACAAGTATGTTCACATAGCACAAGGAATATAGTGATTCCATTAGAAAAAGGCCACAGGTATGGTCAGTCCTCTGATTTTATACTTCAAATTTGCTTGCTCACTGAAATTCATCTGTAACTCCCAAAATAAACACTCAATTCTTTTGCAGAGTGGGGGGAAATTTGAATTGCTAGATGTATACATTTCCAGCTGAGGCTGGATAAGCCAAAGATCTGGCTTCAGGTTTCCACTCTCAAACTGTAAACGAGTGTCTATTTCAAGGTCTATGCAATGCCACATTTTCTGCATTTTTGTGCTTTTTGCCAGTAATATGGCTGTTTAAAACAGTCCCCAGTCATAGTGCTGGATAGCTGGCTGGTGCTCCCAAGTTTAAGAAGTTTGGGAGGTGTTTTACGGAGAAAGTACATGTGTTAGGTAAGTTCCATTCAGGAATAAATAAATTATAGTGCCAGTAGCCATAAATTCAATGTTAATAAATCAATGATACATATTTAATAATGTGTTTTTAAAGAGAAATACACAGAAAAATTAAAAAATGTCACTCATTGCTTGGTTGGTGAAAATGTCATGTTTAGAGGTCCAGCAAACCCTAACCCTGTATTTCCCTGGATACATCAGTTCAGTATTTGTTAATTCAGTGTTTGTGGCAACTTAGTAGAGTATAAAGACCACAGATGATGACTACCTATGTTTTAACACTTTCTGGATAATGAAACTACTCCTGAAATTGATTAACAAGGAGGAGAGTACTCAGATGTTAGTACCTAGTCCACCCTTCAAAACAATTTTGGAACTTTTTTTCTGGGATGGCCATGAGAGCTGTAGAGTTATATGACAGGTGAATGTTGAAAGGGTTCAAAAGAAATCCAGAGAAATATAGGAGAGTATTTGTTGTATTACCCTTGATGTCCTGAATGTCATCAAAATGTCTTTCTTAAAAAAAAAAAAAAAGAAAAGAAAAGAAGTCACTTGAGGCCAGATAAGGTGAGTAGGGATGGTCTTCCACTACAATTATTTGTTTACTGACTAAAAACTCCCTCGCAGACAGTGCTGTGTGAGCTGGTGCACTGTCATGATGCAAGAGCCATGAGTTGTTGGTGAAAAGTTCAGGTCATTTTTGTCTAACTTTTCACACAGCCTTTTCAGCACTTATAAATAGTAAACTTGGTTAACTGTGTAACTGGTACAAACTCATAACAAACATCCCTCTGATGTCAAGAAAAGGTTAGCAACATCGTTCAGATGCTTGATTTGGACTGATGAAAATTTTTTGGTCATGGAGAATTGGCTGACTTCTGTTGTTCACTTTGACACTTGGTTTCCGGTTCACATTGGTACACCCGTGTTTCACCACCAGTAGGCCAAGGCATCAGCCTGCCTCTCAGAGATGACTTGGCAAACTTTGACTTTTCTTTGCTTTTACTAATTGATGAGCTCCATTTGTCACTGTTTTGTCAGGTCCCAAGTCACACCTTTCTCAGGCCAAGCGATTCAGTTAGGATTTTCCTGTTTCTCTATTGATGTTTATTTGGTTGGCTGTGCTTCTTACAGTGAGCCGATGATTTTGCCCCACAATTCAATGAATTTTTGTAAAGTTTTCACCAATTCTAGTTATGACTGGCTGTCCTGATCTCTATCAGTGACACTTTCTCTCTCCTCAGAAAAACTTTTAATCCATTTGCACACTTCAGTCTTCTTGATGGAATTATCCCCATAAACTTGGACGAACACACCCCTGATTTCAGTTCCACTCTCACCAAATTTAACAAAAAGTGTCATGTTTGTTGCTCTCATTCAAGCTCTGATATTCTCACAATGGCACACCAAAACAGGCAACGGCAATAATGAACCCCACTCGGAAGTGCCGAGTGTGCACTGCCACATGTCTTCAAAACACAGCTCTGAGATGCAGATACACCAAGGGTATGCAGTAGGCTTTTTCCCTAATTGGGACACTGGATTACCTGGACATCCCCATTGGATACAAATAAATACATCTGTGCTACACTTGTGCAAGATTAGTTTCTGTGACTGTGAGGGCCTCATCGTAGGGACAAATCTATGAACCAAGCTCCTGCAGCATATAATTCTAACCAGCTGAGCAAATCCTTGCTTAAGGACAGCCATTTACATTAACCATTTAAAACTCTCTTTGAAATAATGCAATTACTCTGCCAGACTCACTACTATTATGATAAAGAAAAAGTATTCACAGTGTATTTAACCTTGGATTTTCTGACATACTCTGTCAAACTTAAGTCACTCACGGCACATGAAAATATGAAATTTAGTTTCTATTTGTATAAGCCTCTTTAAAATAGTTAATTAAACGGAACTATAGCAAATTCTTCAATCTTCATATAAAAGTTGTTGCTGGTGAGAAGTAGGAAGGTCCCTTCTTTTAACAGAAACATTCATAATAAATTCTCAAAACAATCAACTTAGTTCAGGAAAGCATTTCTTGCTAGACCTCACAAGGACCTTTTAGGAACATAACTCCATGTTTTATCTCTTATATATACCAGTTAGTTAAAGAATAAAGCACTCTGTAAAGACATAAAAGTCAGTCAGAGACTATGAGGAAAGACCAGGAAACCAAGCTTGGGCACAAGTCAATCCCACGGTAAGATGGTCACTCCAGTAGCGAGGTCGTTGCTGGCACAGACGGCCATATACCCAGTGTGTACCACACATCCACTGACCTCAAATATTGATGCTACTTTTCTCCCAATGAATTATGGATTGTCTATAACCACCTCACTTGGATGTGTTCCTTGAGGAACCTGCTTCTTCCCATCAGTAGTTTCTGAATCGAAACCAGTCTTGCTACACTGGGTCAATGGGACCCAGGTCACAGGCCTGTGCCCTAAATGCCAAGGATTCTGAGAAAGTAAAGGTCTAGCTTTCTCCTTGGAGAGGTAGGAATGAAGAAGTCGGGAAGTCCCTATACACAGGGAGGATTTCCAAAGGTGTGAGATGGCTCAAAATAATGACCCATGTCCACTCCACTATCTAAACAGCAGGAGGCCTGGCAGGACTGACTCAGCAAGTATGAACAGGTCTACACCATTTATTTCAGGACTGATTATTGACCTTTTTGCTTCTTATTTTATATGCTGTTTCCAAAGCTTCCTGGCACAGGCTGCTCAAGATAGACTTACTACCATCTTTGCTTCTGATTTATAGTTTCCTTGCATAATGGATAATATCAAAGACAGCAGTAGCAGCAACAATTTCCTAAGCATTACACAATGACTCTGAGCAAGAGAGTATATATTACCCCCACAGGCACTCACATATACACACAGAGGTACATACCCTCCTGGGAGATTATAGGTGGAGGGAGCTACGTGTCCAAGTTGAATGTCAACTAGCCTGAACAACCAAATGACAAAGTCTCAATTTCATAGCTATTATTTTTGGGGGGTCACTATTTTAGTTCAATGTTCTTCTTTCTCTGATTGGAGCATTAAACCATTAATAAAAGCTTTGATATCACAGGACTTTCTTTATCTAAGTTCCACTCTAGGCACCAACTAATATATGACTCAATTGAGTCCTGTGGTGGCTACTAAGTATAATATTACATTAGGTAATAGAGTTTCCAAATATGTTATATATATTTTGATATATTATTTATCCATCTATCTATCTTTTTATCTATCCATCCATCCATCGTATCTATCTGTCTATTTATCTTTCTATCTATCCATCCATCCATCCATCTATCCATCCATCTATCCATCCATCTATCATATCTATCTACCTGTCTGTCTGTCCATCCATCCATCTATCATATCTATCTATCTATCTATCTATCTATCTATCTATCTATCTATCTATCTATCTATCTATCTATCTATCTATCTGTCTATCCATCCATCCATCCATCCATCTATCATATCTATCTATCTATCTATCTATCTATCTATCTATCTATCTACCTACCTACCTACCTGTCTATCCATCCATCCATCCATCATATCTATCTATCTATCCATCCATCCATCTATCCATCCATCCATCCATCCATCATATCTATCTACCTGTCTGTCTGTCCATCCATCCATCCATCCATCATATCTATCTATCTATCTATCTATCCATCCATCCATCCATCCATCCATCCATCCACCTACCTACCTACCTACCTACCTACCTACCTGTCTATCCATCCATCCATCCATCCATCCATCCATCCATCCATCCATCCATCCATCATATCTATCTATCTATCTATCCATCCATCCATCCATCCATCCATCCATCCATCCATCCATCCATCATATCTATCTATCTATCTATCTACCTACTTACCTACCTATCTACCTACCTAACTACCTACCTACCAACCAATCTAGCTAGCCAGCTAGGGAGCTAACATATGTAAATGCAAAATCTCTGTGAATTAGTAAACACAGCATGTTTTAATTCTTGGAAGATGTTAATCTTTCTAAAGAGTAGGATAGTGAGGGTTTATCGCTTTACCTCTTTAAAACCTGTCCTTCTGGGAACAGCTTCACCTTTCCCATCTGGAATTGCTCCTTCCCTTTCTCAGATAAGTAACTCCATGCCAGCTGCCAGCTGTAGTCCCTCATTTTCCCCCTGCCTACAGGGCACATGATTGCAATCTTCACATGGAAGAAGCCCAAGTGCCCATTGACCCATGAATGATTAATACATTGTGGTATGTGTACACAATGGAATATTATGCAACCTTAAAAAAGATAGAAACTTTACCACTTTAAGTTTATATGGATAGAGCTGGAACATATTCTACTTAGTAAAGTATCTCAAGAATGGAGGAAAAAGTATCCAATGTACTCAGTACTATTATGAAACCAATTTACAATCACTCACACCTTCATATGAAGAATACATCACAGCTATGGCCCAGGATGAAGGAGGGGGGAGGCCCGCTGGAGGGAGGGTGAATGGTGGGATCAAACCTGTAGTGCATATTGCAAAGGTATATGTTGAATCTCTTAAGTATAGAGTATAAATGTCTTAACACAATAATTAAGTAAATGAGGTGAGGGATAAATTAGTAAAATGTAAGCATTCCAAATTGTATATGAAATCAGCACATTGTACCCCATAAATGCATTGATGTATACATGATGTACTTCTTTATGATTTAATAAAAAAAAAAGAATTTATCAAAGTACAGCCTGAAATATGAGGCTGAGATGCCAGTCATCACCTTCCTTATGCCAGGGCAAGAATATCAGCATAAATATACAAAGCTGCTCCTCTAAAAGAAGGGGAGGAAAAAGGAGAGAGTGCAACATGCCAAGTAAACAGAATCACTGATGCTCAGCGACCTGGAGGACCCTGCCTGGTATCCGTGTTTCTCTTCTCGTTTTATACAGGAAGCTCTCTCTTTAGGCCTGAAGATGTTTCAAACATCTTCATTTGCAACCAAAATACTTGCACATAAAATAAGGATATAATAACATACTTTAGAGAAATTTTAAACCCAGAATCAAGAAAGATATTCCTATTCTTGCCAGGTTATAAACTAATAATCTCTATGAATCAGTAAGTGAAAGGTTCACTGTCTAAGTCACATATATCAGTCAAAGAAGATATCAGTAAAGGTTTCTTTTAATTTCTGCTGAAAATAATATAAAGTAATACCCTGATATCATTTGCACTAGATTATCAGCTCACTGCAGGGTAAGTACCTCCCTCAATAGTTGCAAGGGTCCTAAGCATCTTCAAATCTGTCTTTGACACCTGCCTCTCTCCTGTTTTAAAAGGGACATTTAATCTTAGAAAGCTCCATGGACCTAATCTGAGCTCTGCTCTGTATTTTGAAGGGGTTACCTCTCACTTTTATTCCCATGAAAACCGACAATGATGACATCCACTTAAAATTCCTTTGTTACTTGAGATACTGAAGGATTCCTCTAACACAAACCTGACAAAGTAGCTGTACCCAATGTTCTCACAACATAAGCTCAACTGACTAAGGTCATCTCATAAACTGTCCTTTTCCCTGTGAAATAATTTGAGATCCTTATATTAGATCTGAACAACCAACTAATCCTCCGTGTTTATAATGATCAATGTAGTCTAGGTTCTTCTGTATAACATTTCTCAGAAGCATAATAAACTTTTTTTTCCCAATTCAGTCCAAGGTAGGTTAAGGACTTTCCCCTGTGGCCGTGCCATTCGAAAGAAGGTTGTTGAAGTGAAGAGGAGGGATGGGGGAGGTGCACACAGGCTCCAGCTGCCTGGTCCAGGAGGTGTCCAATAGTGATATATGTCCTTCCACTCACATTCACTGGTCAGAACTAGTCTCCCAGCCTCAGCCTAGGGGAAGGAAGCTGGGAATTATAAAGGGGTACATGGATATACAGTGAGCATAGTTGTTTCGGCCACACTGCATCATACAGATTTCCTAGGAAAACTTTACCAGTATCTATACTTGTAAGTGGGAAAAAATAGCATGACATAGGTGTGACAAGTCCACAGCCTGCTTGCACAGGGACATTTTTTGATTCTTGCACACCTAAGATGAAAATCTCAGCTCTCTTAAACACAAGAATGGAATGAACTTCTTTTCTCAATTGCTGCTAAGATATACCACTATGTGAATTATTTTAATAGACTCTCTCATTCTGCAAAATATTTAATGCACAAAGTGGAATAATATAGTGAGCTTGTAATATGAAAAAGAAAAGAATAGGAAAATACCCAGGTGAATTATGGTCACCAACCTGCTCTGATAAAACTTTGCTTCTTGGTTTCCAATTACACAATCTTGGTGGTCTGATGCTGGGACTCCTGTGTAAAGTGGCCCATCACAAGACTGTTACCCTTACCTGAGTTCCACTGGCAGTCACCACTCACTTAAAACAGAAGAATAAGTTACCATGGAGACAAAGCCAACTCTGCTTTCAAGATGTCTGATTCTCCCAAGTCAGAACAGATACCAGAAGAATCACAAGGTCCTCAGAGAGACAGGCAGCTCAAAATCTGGCTTCAGTAATCACGTAGCTAACCACGGTTCCATTCTCATTCAACAAAAAAACAAGTGTTCCATAAAAAAAGAACCCTATTTGATCACCATTTACAAAATAAATCTCCATATTCATCTAAACAATGTGGAAAGTTTAAATTGTAAAGTGTTTTCAGCCTCTGCTTAGCACTTTATTAATGGGGTGACCACGCTGCTTAACCTTTTTGCTGAAATGTGCTAGAGCTCCAGGAAAACATATGGACAGCCAGATGGGTGGCTGCAATTTAACGCCACTATTCGAAGGATGAACCAAAGTATAAACATGATCCGCATTCTTTTCCATTCTTTCTGCATACCTTTTTATTAGTTTCATTTTTAATTCAGACATCAGAGGGAAGGATAACACTTTCCTGCCAAGGTCCAGAGGCCAACTAATCAGTACAGGAGACTCCAGCCCTGACGTCACAGGCCAGGCCTCTGAACTCCAGCCCTGACGTTATAGGCCAGGCCTCCGAACTCACTCCATCTCACTCGGTGACCCCACATCGTGATTAATAGGACCTAATGAGTGTGTCAGATCTTCGTTGTCCTCTAGGCTAATACAATTAGCATTGTGTTGAACAGAATATTTTAGTTACTTGGTAGAGAAAGACTCATTACACTTCATAGTAAACTATACCTTTCCACCTCATGGTCTTTAAGTATATTTTATAATCATCAACCTGAAAGGCTTCTATGAATAGACATTTTTGACATGCTAGAGGAAAATTTAAATATTTTTTAAATTGAATGTTGATTTTCTTCTCCGACAGTGATCCCTCTGCTGTACATAAAGTGGTCTTCAGAGATGCTTGTTAAAAAGGGAAGTTTTTAAATTCTGAGATCAGATACCCTGATACCCACAGGCTCTGAGATAAAGCCTAATGCTGCATTTTTAACAAGAGATCCATGATTCAGAAGCTTAAAATCTGTGGAACACACTTGAAAAAATCTGTTGAACACAGTTGGATATATAGTGAGCATAGTTGTTTCGGCCACATTGTATCATATATATTTCCTAGGAAAACTTTACCAATATCTATACTCAAAAGTGGGGAAAAAATAGCATGGCATAGGCATAACCAGTCCACAGCCAATAACTATTCAAAGAAGATTCTCAGAAAGTGTTTTAGAAGCACACGTTTTCATTAACACATCCAAATGGCATTTATAAAATACCTTTTGATACTGGAAGAAAAATCCATGCTTACTCTCACCAAAAGGGGATATGGGAGACACACATTGAATTAATCAAAAATCACTATATGCAAAAACTGGAAAACACATACCCCCAGCAGCGGTGGACACACACACCCACTCATACACACAAGACAGAGGATACTTCAGGGTCAAAGGTTTTAACTTGGTAGTACAACAAAGGGGCAGTAAGTATTTTAAGAACAATCATTGTGAGTGGTGCCTGTGCTCAGTGGGTAGGGCGCCGGCCCCATATACCAAGGGTGGCAGGTTTGAACCTGGTCCCGGCCAAACTGCAAAAACAACAACAAAAATAGCCAGGCGTTGTGGTGGGTGCCTGTAGTCCCAGCTACTCGGGAGGCTGAGGCAAGAGTATCGCCTAAACCCAGGAGTTGGAGGTTGCTGTGAGCTGTGATGTCACAGTCTGAGAGTGACAAAGTGAAACTGTCTCTAAGAAAAAAAGAAAAAGAATAATTATTGTGTCACTGAATAAATGACCTTGGTGAATGCAGCACACAAGTCACTGCGTTGGGATGGAAAGAATCAGGTGTTCAGGCCTGGGCCAGATCTGGCTGCGTGAAAGTGTCCTAGATAGAAAGAGGAAGACGGAGAAAGGCGGAGAGCACACGGGTTAAATTCTTTACACGTCAACCGCGACCTGCCCTTTATAGCTGTTTGACTTGGGAAGCTGTTTTAGCTGTCAACTTCCTCACTTATGAAATAGAAAGAAGGCAATATTTCTTTGAAAGGTTGTTAAGAAGGTGATGCCACATCACACCTGTCGAGTACTTCGAGAGGGCTTGGCTGAAAGTACACGTTAATAAATATTTGATATTATTACTAACACTTTTTCTCCAATATGAGTAGCCATCATATCTTTACTTATAAAATGAGAAATTACTCTAGATATGTTTTATGATTTCTTTAAAGTCTTATTTCTGAGTTCATAACTTTTTTTAAAAAGTCAAATATCCACTTGAAAAATGAAAACTCAAAAATTCAAAAAAACTGTACAAGAAAATCTGATCTGCCACTGAGATTGATTTAAAAAAATAGGCGATATAATAATGCCCTAATAATTCTAAAATTTTTGCCATTCAGAAGTGATTGGTACTTTGACATATTATTGCTCATGACACAGTCATTTGAACAAATAATGTAACAAATAGTTGTCAGGGAAACACTTAAACACAAAACACGTCCTGTTTAGCCCTCTCACAGAGATAAGAAATTCTTTCAATCACACACACCTGGTGGGCCCACAATCTACACGGTCACGCTCCCTTTTTGCAGTTTAAACTCAAGTACTTTCTGGGTTTATAAATTGTCAGCACCTTGAGTTTCTTTCTCATTCAGCAGAAAACATTTCTGATTTTTTTTCAGAGTTTAAGTAAAGTAGTAAACTTAAAGTTAGTTACTATTCTACTTAAAGTTTAAGAGTTTTACTTAAACTGAGAGTTTAAGTAAAATTGTAAAAACAAATGCCAAAACTGCACTGTAGACTTTATTCCAAACTAAATAGAAAGGTTCTTCACGTGTCAATTTCATAATTGAGTAACTTCACAAAAAATAAAAACCTCTTAAAACAATTAAGAATCAAAATGAAGTGAATAGTTCAAGATGTTGAATCACTAAAATAATTCAGTTCTAATTATATTACTGCTTTCAATTAGCTCTAAGTGACTACACACCGTGAACACAGACATTCATTTACCAAGACGCTGTATGTACCAATAAAATATTGTGGCAAGGAGAAATTTTCTTAAGCTAAAACTGGATTACAAGAATCTTACCTCCTGCGTACATAACAGCCAGCATAATGGATGATATCCATGCTATTTCACTGTGGCTAGCATGGAATATCTGTTGAATTTCTTTGAAGAATACCGTGACGGCTTTGGGGAAGGCGTAGGAAAATCCGATGGAGATAAAAGCGGCTCCCACCACCACCCAGCCCCACCCTCCATCTGGAGGTAGGTACACAGGTGGGGTGCTTGGGCTTGGGGGCATTTCTGCTCCTCTTAATGAAATTCAAGTAATCTGTGTAAAAAATAAGAAATGAGTGTAAATTTTATTTCCAGTTTTGTTTGCCACTCTTCACATTCACTAAATCATTTCCTAGCTATAAATACAATATGATTTTTCACAGATATTTTTCATATGCTTGTATTCAGAAAATTATCAGAATATTAACCAAAAAAATGATGTGAGGCATATAACCGACTACTGTGGGATGGAATTGAGAGCATCTAATATTTTTATGGCAGCACAAATTAGTCAAAAGGAATTTGAAAATGTGTATCTGAAGTGTCAATCATAAAACAAATGCTATCTCCGTCTTCTTTGTAAGCATAAGGGAAATAGAACCATCACCATTTAAAACAGTTGCAAACTGTTTACTTTAAGATTTCCTACACAAACTTTAAAAGGACCACGCGTTACATCTAATGATTTATAAAGAATTAAATGGCAGGCATATTTGAGAATTTTGCCATTTTTAGTAATGGAGAATAACTTAAAAGCATTTCAGCCTGGATTTACATTTTAAACCTATGGGATTAGAGGTTGTATGTTTCTATGAAATTAAACTAATTTTTTAAAATTTTTATTAAATCATAATTGTGTACATTGGTGCAATCATGGGATACAATGTGCTGACTTTACATACAATCTGAAATATTTTCATTGAACTATTTAACATAGCCTTCATGGCCTTTTAATCACTATATGAAGACATTTGCACTTCCAAAACAGATGCTACCTGTCATCTTGCAAATAGTAACATTTTATGTATTTTTCATAGCTCCAATATTAGCTCAATCAAAAGGATTTTATTTTTGTTTATTTGCAGGGAACGGCTTTCCTTTTGCATATGCTTAGGAATACTTAATTGCTAGTTTTATCACAGAGCAACCCATTCTCTGTGGAAGGAAATGATCACATACAGCTTAATACATTTGAAAGTAAATGAAACATTGAGCCTCCCACCATCAATGTTTCTTTGCAGATGAATGATGCTCCCTTAGCGCTTAGCTTCCGTGGCCACTGTTTCTAATCTTGCTTATAGGAGAACTCTCTCCTTCCACTTGTGGGTATTTGGAATTTAGAGTGAATAGGAACAAGAGAACCACTCTTTTGAAAGTAAGAGAAATTTGAAACAAGTTAAGTGACTGTTTTTGGACAACCGACCCAATCCCCCAGTATCTGGGACAATACATATGCGTTGAATTTTTGCTTAATATCATGTGATCTTCTATCCACATAGTTTTAGATTTTGAGTGAAAATATTCTCCACACTAAAATTTTATAAATTGTCAATGGTGACACACACGGACTTTGCTTTCAGAAAGAATTTAAAAGCAAACTATAAAATTGGTAGAGCATTGTTTCAATAGAATAAAAACTAGAATGGAGACCAGCACCATATAAGTAATTACCTGGACGACCATTATTATAACTATAGTTTTATTTATTTTGGCAAATACACTTAAAGACTTCTTAACATAATGGTCATATTTTTAAGTAACTCAAGAATGGAAAAAATTCAGTATAAACTACAATTAACAGATAACAGGACCAAAGGTTAAAATTCTTATTTTACGGGTCAGACACATCTCAGAGAGAGTTCTCATACACATTCTATTAATACTTTAATCACCATTTGTTTTGACATCATTAACTGATATTTATGCTTCTAGATTTTCCCTTTTTAAGGCTGAACCAAGGAATGAATTCATCAACTCTTTTTCTTTTTTTTTCTTTTGAGTCAGACGGCCGGAGTGCTAGGATTCTAGGCATGAGCCGCCATGCTCGGCAGAAACAATTCTTGCATATCCTTTGAAGATGATCTACTGGCCTTTTTTTTTACTGCCTTCTGTTATTTCCCCTTTTTGATGATTGTACATATTTAAGGTATAAAACATGATGTTTTGATACACATATTTATGGAGAAATGATTACTAAAGTCAATGTAATTACCATATCCTTCTCCTGTTATAGTTCCCATTGTTCTCTTTTGTTCTGAGACCACCTGAACCTTGCTCTATTAAGATTTCCACTATGCTAGATGGTTATTCACCACCGATAGCAAGCCGCACAGTAGACCTCTAGAATTGTTCATCCTACACAACTAAACTTCGTACCCTTTAACCAGTCTCTCTCCATGCCCCGGCCTCCTTGGCCCTGGTAAGTAAAGGTCTGTTCTCTGCTCCGGCCAGTGTGCCTTTTGGGGTCCACATCCCGTGAGGTCACACAGCACCTGTCTTTCTGTCTCTAGGTTATTTCACTTAGTGTAACATGCTCCACATTCATCTACGTTGTCACAAAAGCAGCTCCATTCATCTACTTTGAGTTAGATAAATGACTACATTTTATTTCTTTTTATTTGTTTTATAACATTGATATTGTTATTTGATAAAACAGAGGTATGAAAGCTTTTTCCTGGAAAGGACCAGAAAATAAATATTTTAAGCTTTTTGACTACCTGGTCTCTTTGGCAACTACTCAACTTGATAGTTTTAAAATAATAATAGCCACAGACAAAACTTAAAAGTTGAACGTGGTTGTGTTCCAACAAAATTTTATTTACAAATGAGCCAGGGGATTGAAAGTTTCTGATCCCTGTAAGAGAATATTAGAAAATGAAGGGAAAAAGTGACATTTAATCACACCACCCTCCATCATTATTAATAATTTTGCATCTTTCTTTTCTTCATTTTTATATTCATCAATTTCTAATTAAATGAAACAATGTTATAATTTTACAAATAATATATAATTATGAATAAGTTTTTCATTATTTTTTGTTATCTTTATGAACAATCAATTTTTTTCTCTTGGCCACACAGTTTCTGCAATATGAAAAGTACAAAAAGGGAAAATCACAATTAAAAATTGCCAAATAATACCTTCAATTGCCACCATTATTAACACAGAAGTAGCTGTTTTTTAAATGTTTCGTTTTAAATGTGCTCTATTTACTTTGTTTGCATATTCATACATTAAAAACTTATTTTCTTTTTTAGTATTTTTACTTTAAAATTATGTATGTTAACAATTTGTGCTATATAATGTGATGTTTTGATATATGCTTACTTTTTTGAAGCAATTTCAAATTATTCTTTTAGAAGAAGTTTAGGTATAAATGGTAAACTCAATTGTCCATCTTATTTGAGACTGGGTTGAAAATAATTTTTTTCGAGGGGCTTGGCGCTGATAGCACAGTGGTTACAGTGCTGGCCACATACACCAAGGATGGCAGGTTTGAACTTGGCCCGTCCAGCTAAACAACAATAACTACAACAAAAAAGTAGCTGGATGCTGTGGCAGGCACCTGTAGTCCTAGCTACTCAGGAGGCTGAGGCAAAAGAATTGCTCAAGTCTAAGAGTTTGAGGTTGCTGTGAGCTGTGACGTTACAGCACTCTACCCAGGGTGAAAAAGTGAGACTCTGTCTCAAAAAAAAAAGGTATGAAGCAATAAAATCCTTTTGACTTTTTCCAAGATGATACAATAAAGTAAAATTGCAAGTGATTCTTGACTAAGCGTGCACACACAGAGGACAAGGGACGTTCATCAGATGGAAGTTGGAAAAATTCCAGTCGCGGTCTCTTTCCTTAGTGATTTAATAAACTGTACTCAAATTAACCTTAATGTAATCTATAAGTATACAGAATGGATAAAAGGATCTGACTCAATAAATAATTGAGTTCTTGTGCTAGGTCAGTGTTTATTATCTCCAGTATTAATTTGTTCAGTGTAGTTACTTCAAAAGTCCTTTAATATATTTTTTTCTATTTTTTTTTAATGAGACAAATCCTGGAAATATTTTATAAACCAAGTAGGTTAATAATGTCAGGGACTGGATTTCACTAATCGCTGCTGACTCTTAAAATAATATAAATTTGGTGAGAAATAAGGCTATTCAGGAGAAACATAAGCAAAAAACTTAGACATTTTTGTTATATACTCTCTGAGTATTTAAAATATTTTATGGATCAAAACAGTCAAAATCATCTGCTTTTCTTTTTTCTTATTTTTAAATGTTTAAATTTTTATTATATTTCATATATTTTTGTATACTTACTCTGCACCACTCTTCTAAACTACATTTATTAAAAAACATTCAATTCTCATGATAATCCAGTGAAATGGATATGGCTATTATTCCAATTTTATAGGAGATTTTTTTTTTAAAAGTAGAAAGTCTAGGCAATTTTCCAAACTGACACAGCAGCAGAGCCAGGATTTGAACACAAGGATTTGACACTGGATCCCAAAATCTTTCTACTAAAAGACCCCCTAAATCTTTCTACTTTGGGGACACAGAATATCAGGATAGATTATAAGATTATTCAATAGATATACAAGCACAATGCTTTGGGTGATACATATTTTTCAGTTTTGAATTCAAAGAGAAAATAAATTGCCAGATCATTTTTGTGTTAAATTCTCTGTTCGCTGCGACACACAGGGTGCTGATGACAGGCAGGACTTGAAATCTTCGGAGTTGTGTCTTCGTCTCTTTCTTCAGCCACCAGGGAAGGCAGATTCCACGTGCTGGGTGTGCCGCAGCCACGTTTGGAAATGGTGAGGGGAACCTGAGCTTCGGGATTTGTGGCTGTTTGGTTCTTACGAAGTCATTTTCCAATGTCATAGCTTTAGAAGATGGATTCAGAACTAATTTTGGAGGTTTTACTTCAATGGGACTTTTGTGGTTTTTTTAAGGCTTCTGTGTTGAACAGGAACTACATTTTGCCTGGACTTACTGGATGTTGCTAGGTCTGTTTCTCTTCATTTATTCACTTTATGACATAGTACTTTCTTCTCGTCCTTTGAGTTCCACGAGTTATTTGTTTTTGCAGAAAAGCTTTTTAAAAGCGAGTGGAGGTTGGTAGGCAATTAGTGGTTTTCTGGCATCTGCTTTTCACAACAGTAAGAAAGTAACTCAAAAATTCTTCCCACAGGGATACGTCTATATGTCAGAAGCCTACTGAAATGTCAAGAAAACTACAGCAGAAAGGTCACATAAAGTGTTTTAATGACAAATAAATAATGCACATCATGTAAATCCTGGGTAAGCAAGGTCTTCGGGGCAAAGATACTTCTACAAGTTAATCTTCTAGAGATGCTAAAACTGCTAAAATCAACGCAAAATGCCCTGCCTGGTCAAGAATTATTGTGAAAATATTTGTATGTCTTCAGTACATTTACAGTTTTTTTTAATAATCATTTTTGCTATTTTGGAAGCAAAAATTATCTGTCTGTTCATCTATTCAGTTTGCCAATAGGTTTATTTCTCCTCGGTCCTCAGAGGCTCATGATGAGTTTACAACCCAGGATCACTGTTAATAGTATCTTTAATACTGTATAATGTTTAAGGAAGAAAGAGAAGAGACAGATTTAAGTATTGGTTAAAGCAGCTGAAAATAGCAGTCAATCTTTGAAAGTCATCTAAAAGATCTGAATCTATATATCATGAAATGTTTTTATATTTTAAAGTAGTCAACTGTTTTATTTCTTAAAATTAGAAAAACACTAGATGAATACAGATGATAGCATAGGGCATACATGTGATAAACTTCTTATTTTTGTATAATCAGAATGTAAACACAGTTTTGAAACTACCCTGTAGCCTTCCTGCTTATATAAAGGAAACTAAGTCAGCTTTCATTACTAATTCCTGAGTTTACACTGAACTTGTGTAGTCTTTTCCCCTCTGCTATAGCGAACATTTAGTAATAAAACCTGATGATTCATGTTTTCAGTTATTCTGAAAATCACAAATAACATTTCCAAATCCATATTTTAAAACGACTATATCAGTATGAATAGTATAACTAAATTGTCAAATAACGTTAGAAGTATGCATACTGAAACTTAACGCTGTTGTTATTCCTGCTGTTTAAATCCAGGAAACTTTGCCTACAGAGGTTCACAAGGGCTCACAAGATGCACAGGGGTCAACACCAGTACAAACTCTCTGAATATGAATTTTCTCAGTGTTTCAATGTGCTCTACCTTGTGAAATATACCAGTCTTAGATAAAAATATTTTAAAATCTTAGATCTTCTAAAACATTGCACTTAGTCTGTTCCCATACAAACAGTAAGAAGTAGATTTATGGATGTGTGTAAAGTCCAGCCTCTAAAATTCTCGCTGTACCCTTAAGCCTCCTGGCTTCATCTTGAGGCATAGAAGAATGATTCTGTCACTTACTCTGTAACATTTAACAGAGTTACAAAACTCTCTTAGTCTGCGCTGTCATCTATAAAAACAGTTTAATAACTATATTTACTTCATAAGGTGAGGCAGAGGACTGGCAGACCAATAAATATGAACAGCACGGCTGTTAAGTCCTCAGAATAAGTAAAAACATATCTCATGAAAATGACTAAAGAGGAGTTTGAAAAATCACATTTTTAGGGGTAAAAGCACACAAGTGGCTTTCATGTCTGCCAAACTCCAAGTTCAGCGTTACATTTAATGTATAACTGGAACTTTTAAAAGCCCTATCTTAAAATGATAAAATGAAATTTGCGTGGGGTGCCTCCCTCACAAGAGTAGCGTAAGGATGAAAGGGAAGTGTGCTAAGTTAGTGATGTGCACACGGCCGAGTGTTCAACTGATCACAACCGATGCTCAGTGTGGAAACCCCAGACTCCGGCTGAAAATGTTGAATAGTTTTCAGGCCTTCTGAAAAATAACAGGCATTTTAATCTAATAGGCTCCTAGTCCGCCTCTTACCACATCACTCTCCCTCTACCAAGACGCAATGACTATTCTGTATTGTATTATGGCCTTTAACTTAATTTTATTTATACTTTCATGATATGTGAAGGCGTCTGGAAATTATTCAGCCATGTACTATGAAAGATAGAGACCACGTGGCTGGAAGCTTTCTGGACAGCCGTAGTGTACGTATACATATGCATTCATTTGTAAACTTACTATTTAATAAACTAAATATTTTATATTACATATGAAATTTCAATTACATAAATACATAAAGGTATAGAGAAAACAGGCAAAATTTAATAGCTTAAATTAAGGTATATTATTACAATTCATCATAATATTATATGCATATATTTATGTTCACTAATGTACATTCTTAAAAACTTAGTTTTCAATTTGTATCAATTTTTATTTACACTTTATGCCTACAGAGTTATTAATCTGATGATGCAGAAGAATACAGCTGATTCTAATTACGCACAGGCATCATGCTCTATAAAGTTATCCCGTCCATCAAATCAGTGAATACCTCTGCGGCTCAAAGGAGAAATGCTGGGTTAAGTTGTTGTGAGATTCTGAGCACAACATTTTCATTAAGCAATCAATATATAAACTTGTTCTATGTGTGTTTTTGTTTAAAGATGGCTTATTTAATGTAGATTGTGCAGTCCCTGACATTGACCTCACAGGAACAGAACTGCACCTCATGTCTACATGGAGCTTATCGAATCCCAGCATTTTCTCTGCAAGGCACATCAGACTTTGCACTGGGAACACCAGACAGCGCTTCTCCTAGGCGCCACCGTGCACGGCCAAATCACTGACAAAAAGCACAGAAATGTGAAAAACAGTGCTTTAAATAGACTGCAAAAAAGGACACTTGTTTTCTTTATGAGAACTGAAACAAGAAGGCAGAGTGCTACTTTGACCTCAGCGGGTGACATGAGTTGCATAACTCCAATTTTGTGTCACTCCATGCAAGTCAGCAAGTGATTGCAAAGTGTTGTGAGTCACAGTTAAATTTTTGCGAGTTGACAAATTAAAAAATGTGGACTCACCAATACAATCGTTAGTATTTCATTTCTGACTACATGCGTGTCCATGCGCATCTGTGTACATATATCCATACACATGTGTATAGTACCTATATAGAACTTTTTGTCTAAAATATATGACAGCATTGTATGAAAATTCTCTTTGCCACGTTGTCTTGGCCAATGCACAGGTTTTATACATATTTTTTTCTAACCTAGTAGAGACATAAAATGTTCATTAGTGGCTTTATTTTGTGTTCTATGATTACTAAAAGATTTGAATGTCTTTCCATATAGTTAGAGTCTGTATTTGCTGTGACCCCCCTTCCTGCATCCTGCTAGCCGCGCTTGCACCAAAGAGGAGAAAAGCCCCCATGTGGTTCTTCAAAAATTTGGATATTTATGCATGATATTTCTACTTCACTAGCAATTAACCTAGAAATTTAAAATGAAATTTTACTTAAAATTTAAAATTAATAACAATTTATTATTTACAACTGTATGGGCATTCACTGAGAATATAAAATTTAAAAATATGCAAACACAGATAATAAACAAAAACATATAAATCACCCACAATCCTATCACTAGAATTAACTATTTTAAACACATAGGTGAATATTATTATGCTGGAGTTTTGATGCATATGTGTATGTAACTTGTTTCACCCAATTGGAAATGACAATTTGAAGTTATATGAAAATATATATGCAAACGTGTCACAAGGGGAAAAAAATCCACTGGTTGAAGTATTTCTGAATATTTTCACAATCAAGTTATGATTCTTCTGCATGACTTTTTTACTTATAGTTTGCAACAGGTGTGTTTTCCTACACGACATAATCTTCTGGGCTATAAAGAGTGTTGATGACCTGACAGTTCTACAGAGCAGTCTGTGGTGTCTCCAGGAATTTATTCCAAGATACCATGTCCCACTCTAAGGACAGTTTTGAACCTGATACTTTCCTGATCTTATCACAACATATCCGCAGAAGATATTCAGTCAACAAGGCTTACATTCCTTCCCCTAGGGGTCCACAAGTGGTCTGTGGACTAAACTATTAAGCGATTGAAATTACCCAACTATGATTAGAAATAATCACCAGATCTGCTCAGGCAGAGGCCAGGACTCTGTCCTGACTGCACTTTGTCAGCAGCGATCGTAAAACGCCCTTCAGTGGAACCCACCCTGATCTCAAAGAGGCTAAAATGAGAAATTATGGGCTTCTTAGAATTAATGAAGAAGGAAGTAAGAGGAAATAACAAATGCAGTAAATATTTACACACATATACATCTAGTCAATGTCTGTGAGTCTTTATGTTATGAATTAAATAAAAATAAATGTACAACATATAAATAAAACTGAGTGTCTCTTTTTTTAAAACTTATGAATATACAATTATATCACTGGCTAATATTGGCCAAATTATTTCAGTAAACCCAGAAATATTTAGATTCTTGCCATATGTCACTATAAGCCACTGTAATACGTGCCTTTTTTATAGTTCTGATTTCAATTTAAACCAACAGCAAAAAAATATATTTTTTGTTGTTCCAAATTCCTCATTTTTCCAATGAATATTTAGAAACTCTTATAATATTGCTGCCTTTACCATTTCTAATTATTTACTCACTAGCTGCCTTTCATCACAGTCTAATAACAAGGCAATCATTGCTTCAGCAGTTCTCAGGATAGCTATTGGCATATAGGAGGGTACTTAATATTTTTCTTAAAAACAATAAATTGATAAATAAATAGCTGTGGATATTTGTGCACCATTCATTGTGCTCACTGCTGTCATTTTATCTCTGAAACTATGAAATTTCAGCTTTAATAATGAATTTTTTGTCTGCAAAATAACCATGTGATGTATTTCCTAATGGTTTGTCAGGAAATAAGTTAAATAAATAAATAGAAGGAAAATGTAGGCCCATATAATTTTTTTGAGGTAGACATTTTAACAAATACAGATAACAATTCCAAGGCCAATGCTGGTAGCAACTATGGTATAAGTGCGTGGTAAAAAGCTGACCTTAGATGACATTGAAATGAAAAATGGGAACTATTAGTCATCTCCATAAACATCGTTCAGCAAATGAAAGTTCTTTGTAAGCAATTTTCGGTGACTTTTTGACCTGCATATCAGTCTTCCCCGGTAGTCAACTACTTCCCATTTCTCTAGATTCTGGCCTTGAACATCTCATCGAGGAATTCTGGATTCTATTCCCTGTTAAACTCGTCTTTTCTAACGTACATTGCATAGGACTGTTTGCACTCTGACTTACTTATCACCTATTTGAATTGTCCCTGCTTTTTTATACAAGTCAAGCTATTTTCTCAGATGCTACACACATCAGTCTTTTCAAAAGTTTCCTTGCCTTTAAAAAAATAAGTCCTCTTAATATTTGTTGTTGGAATTCATCAGTTTACAATCTCAGTATATGATCTTTTGTTCTTTGTTCCAAGTACATTTTCCTGCTTTTAATTATAACTTCATGTGGCAGGTTGCAAGGCACCATTCATATGCCTCTTCATTTTCTTAGCTACTCCCTATTTTGTTGCTTTTACATAAAGTGACATCTTATGACCTTTAACTAATTCATTAGAAGTGGAACCAGGCCAATTAATTCCAACAATTCCACTTTTAAGATTGTCACATCTTCATCATTGGCAACTCTTGAGTCGATCAATAGTCAAGACCCAATCCACACAAACTCTTTAGTTTCATGTTTTTTTTTTCTTTTTCCTATACACAATTCTATAATATTTTTATTATCTTTGATTGTTGTGTCTCATCTCTTTTATTTGTGGGCATAGTTGAGAAAAAGAGTTAAAAGTACACTTTTACCTGTTGACAGATGCCCACTTGAACAGATTTCTTTGGATGATACGTAGAACCTTTATCTAGTTTCTATACTTTGCAGTTTGATGTTTGAAAAAAATGCAAAAGAAGGGAGGTATAAAAGACTCTGGATTACCTAAAGAAATAGAAAAACAAGTTGTTATTTATATAATTGAATTCCACAAGCCACATTAGAACCACTAGCCTTAACTCATCCCAATAAATTGTGATTGTCTTTAAATAATTAGCAAAAGTGAATGTATCTTTGTCAATCCATTGCTGGAAGTACTAAGCTAGAACCCGAATAATCAAATGTTTTCATGAGAAAAAATATAAAAAATAAGATTAAGAAAAATTGGGTATTACAATTTTTTAAAAGCCAATAAATTACATACCTACCATGTAAGAAATGAAATTTATTGGTTTTCCTTAGTTGTTACTAAAATCTTTCCCTATGTCCATTTAAATAATTTACTATAAAATTCAATTAAATAAATTGAATATACATTGACAATAGAAAAAACAGGCAATTTAAAAAATGGTTATTAGCAATAATGTCAATATTTATAAGACTTACAATAAGACAGACAAGGTCATTAAAAGATTCCAATTTTACCTATGTCCTCGCCTGTCTTTTCCATCAGAATTCATACACTTGTTCTTTGCCATTCAAAAACTACAACTATCTATCAACATCCTTTGAAATTTATCATTACTCTATCTTATTTATATCTTTTTTCATCACGTTTTTCAGTGTATAAACTGTTCATACTATCACTGTTAAAAGGGAGATTTCAACCCAGGGATGGATCAATAAGCTATAGTATGTGCACATCATGGAATACTATTCAGCCACTAAAACGGACAGAGACGTTACATCTTTTGAATTAACTTGAATGGAAGTGGAACACATTATTCTTAGCAAATCATTACAAGAATGGAGAAGCAAGAATCCTATACACTCAATTCTAACATGAGGACAATTAATGACCTAGTACATGGTGGGGGATGCGGGATGGGGAGAGCAGAGAAAGGGAAGCAGGGAGGTCACTGGGTGTGGTGCAACTTTTGAGGGTAGGACACAATTATAAGAGGGTCTTTATCTATCAAATGCAATCAATGTAACCTGGTTCTTTGTACCCTCAATGAATCCCCAACAATAAAAAAAAAATGTATTTCAACTCCATACAGGCAAAGGAGATAGTGTCTCCATCTTTTTAGTGGCTGATTAATATTCTGTGCTATACACATACCACAGTTTGTTGATCCATTTGTGGGTTGATGGGCACTTGGGTTGCTTCCACAACTTGGCAATTGTGAATTGAGCTGCAATAAACATTCTGTGCAAATGTCAAAAAAAGAGAGAGAGAGAGATTTGACAGCTATGAAAACAATTGGCTATTTCAAGTGTTTTCCAGAAACTTATGCGGTAGAATAATAGACTGAGGCCCAAGAACTTCACCCTGCCTTCTAGAATCAAAATAGTTTGATTAATCTCTGAAGCAAAAGGCATAGGCAAAGAAGTAATGAAACTATTAGTGGAGGTCAATGGGTAGACATTTGCGTTATACTGAAAGCTCTTTTTCATTCTGTTGCAAAGAAAATTAGAACGTCTCTCTATGTGCTTCATGAATAATCTTCTCTTCAACCACCTAAACCTAGACCAGAATGCATCAATTCTATCAACCCTTACCAACAGCCTACATAATTCAGAAGCTTACGTTACAAAATAAGATACTCAGCAAATTTAAGTCTCAAATTAAATCAGTAGGTGTTAGACGACTATCTGCTCTACCATAAATTCCTCTGGTTGCCTCATAGTTCCACATCAGGCTTTCTCTACATTCCACCTATAAAGTAGCCTGTGTTTCCACCCAGATGAATATTTCTTAAAGAATAATGCACTAGCCTTTTCAGTTTATAGTTTCTCTTTCTTGTACAAAAAGATATACAAATGCCAGATTAATGTACAGTGTTTAAGTTTAGATGGACAACTCACTCAATTTTACAACAGGAATTAAACTAAACTGAATATTTTCTTTTCCGACATGTAATTAAATTAAAATTAGAATCTAATCCTGGGAGGCATTTTTTATTCTTCAAAGTGGAGCATCTTTGAAATCCTATTGACCAATTTACTTTGACATCTAGACAAGAAAGATATAAATACTGCATAGCCCACAAAATGTCAATGCACAATACCTATTTTTACAATGACTCTGATACTGTCAATTGGCAACAAGGCTCAAAACGACGATGCTTTTATAATGAGAAAACTAGGAAAAATAATATGAAACAATGATTGATTATCAATGACGAATTGGAAATGGACCTCCCATACTAAACGAGTCCCCTGATTTCTAATATAGGTTGAGCATACCCCAACCTGAAAGTCTGAAATCAAAATATTCTCCAATATATGAGACTTTCTGAGTGCTGATTTGATGCTGCAAGTTAAATATTCCACATCTGACCTTATGTGATGGGTTATGGTTAAAACATAGTCAAAACTTTGTTTCATGCACAAAATTATTACATACGCTGTATAAAATTACCTTTAGACTATGTGTATACAGTGTACATAAAACATATAAATTCTGTATTTAGACTTGAGTCCCACCCACATCTTACTATATGTGCAAATATTCAAAACTCTAAAAGCTGGTCTCAAGACACTTCTGGTCTCAAGCAATTTGGATGAGAGACCATCAGTTTGCATTATACTTTCAGAAATGTATGAAAACAGTTACAGCAGGATGAATGGTGGCCCTGTCCAGTCCATTTTTAATCCCCCAAATCTACTGTATTGTCTTACTTGACAAAAGATGGGTTTAGGACAAGGATTTTAGAAGAGAATCTGATCTAGGACTATCCCAGGTGGTCTCAAAATGCAATCACATGTATCCCCGTAATGAGAAGAGGCAGGGGAAGTTGAGGCAGACACACAGAGCAGAGGTGTGATGTGGAGACAGAGGCAGAGCAGGAAGCGATGTGACCAGAAACCAAGGAACCAAGGGATGCCGACTGCCGCAGAAGCCGAAGAGCCGCGCAACAGTCTCCCGGACGTCCTCTTTGAAGGAGTGTGGCTCTGTGCATGGCCATCCAGCAGGGTAAGAATAAACCTCTATCGTTTTAAGCCACCAAGTTTGGAGTAATCTATTCTCATTGCCCTGGGAAACTAATATAGTAGCAGTGGTGACTCATCTATGAAAGTCATAAACCCAGCAATTGGACTGTAAGGATGTTTTTCTTGTAGGCACAGTTGCACAGGGATGCTTGGACACACGTACAGGATGTTGAATGCAGCGCACATTTATAACTGCAGCAAACTGAAAGTTACTAGAAAATGAATAGGCTGCTGCACATTCATTAAAATGTACTAACACTAAGCGAATGTAAGAGAATGAGGTAGAGTTATGTGAGCTGATGTAGATGGAATGTGGATAAAAGCACAAGGAATGGGGGAAAGGTAAGCTACAGAACAGGAAAATAGGGTTCTATTTATTTTACAGTGTATATTCATGAGGACTCAATATGTACATATATTTATATATACATTCAAATTAACTAGAACAATACATTTATAATACATAAAAAGCGATTAATAGCAGGAGCCTTTGGAAAATAGCTTTGTATAATTACATATTTTTGAAATGTTTAAATAGGCTGGATATGGTGGCTCACGCCTGTAATCCTAGCATTCTGGGAGGCCGAGGTGGGTGGATTGCTCGAGCTCATGAGTTTGAGACCAGCCTCAGCAAGAGCGAGACCCCATCTTATTCAAAAATAGAAAGACTGAGGAAACCGGATCACTTGAGCCCAAGGGTTGGAGGTTGGTGTGAACTCTGATGCCATGGCACTCTACCCAGAGTGACAGCTTGAGACTGTCTTAAAAAAAAAATTTAATTATATAATGAGTATGTGTATATCTTACTTTTCTATTAAAAATTTAAAATAACAAAAGATAAAATTTTAGTTTGCAAATACAGATGCATTTCCTTCCATGTTAATTTAGTTGCAAGTTGTACCTCTGATTGAGTTATAGGTGGGCATAAAGCTTATTTCCCTCTGTGGAAGGAGCATTAGTTACTAGAAGCTGGACTATGGTATCTGCTAATTTGGTTCCTTGGCAATCACATGGATGACACATGTTTTCTGATGGGCCTTACTTAAAATAGGGTGCACAAAAACACAATCAATAGAAACTGCAAATCATTTTCTAATGCTTTTTTCTTTCTTTTTTCCCCCAAGGTAATAAAGAAAAATTATATTTAGGAAGAACAAAGAGAATCTTTAGAGCACTTCCAAAGAGAGTTGGAAGTGTGTCCAGCTCATGAAGGAGCAAGGGGAGAAAGATCTGCTTTTCTCTTGATAGCTGAAGTTTCATCATACTTAGCGAAAAAGAAATCAATACCTGCTTCTATATCTTACTAGTGGTTTTAGAAGACTAGAAAATGCTACCCCAAAATATGCATCTTCAGCATAAGGATTACATTGAGTAGATTATTTTGAAAAATGCAGACATAAGAGAAGCTCTAGAAGTCACGCTTTTGTATCATCAATTTACATGTATAAAGGAATCCTCTGTCCATAAGGGCTCTCCCTCTGCACCAAGATGAGGTGGGCAACTCACCACTACAGACCCATCACTGGAGAAGGCACAGACGCGCTCGGCCTAACAAATTTCTTCCTTGTTGACACCACTTTTCCTGGGATTTCCCTGCAACCGGCCTTCTGCACACCCTTTTCTCTGTATCCACGGAAATTGATATTTCAGCCTGAATTCAAAGCCACCTCCTTCAGATTCACCCACTTCTCTGGGTACTCCCATGTCTACATGGGGTTATTATACTAAGAGACTTTTGTTTGTTCTTTTCTTATTGATCTATCTTTAGTTACCAGAGTCCCAGGTAAGAACACAAAGTACAGAGAGAACGACCTTTTCTCTACTTACATGACCTGCCAGAACGGTGCCGAGCAGCACGGCCCCTCCTTCAGCAGCATCAGCAGAAATCTTATTAGAAAGGCAAATTCTGGGCCCACTCCCATTACTGAATGAGAGACTGCGAGACTGAGACTTGTCTGTTCCGACAAGTGACTCTGATGTGCCGATGTTTGAAAATCACTGGTCTGGCTCTTTTCTTACTTAGGTGCAAGTGTCAGTGAAGAGTTGTACTAAGCTATTTGCACTCCTTGAGCTGTGGTCATATTTCACAGCTCCACATCCTATCCGTGATTCCCTTCAAGTGAAGTGTCCTTCACACTGTCTTCCTCCGTATGACGAGCTCCTGTTTATAACTGACCTCTATGTGAGTGCCACCCCCCCATCCACAAGGTCAGACTTTGATCTCAGTCCCAACTCCTGTCAACACATTTATCTTAGCAGACAGATCACATTCACTCACTCTTCTTTATGACACAGGATCCATGTCTTATTTTACTGTATTGCCATAGTATAGTGGGTATTCGAAGGAGCTCAGTGAATTTCACCCCCAAATATGGCTCCCTGGGATAAGGAGAATATTAAATTAAGAACCCTTGGAGAACAGCAAGTTTTGGAACAGAGTTTTTCTCTGAATTACATGAAGATGGAATGAACTCACCAAGGAGAATAATTGCACTTCTTATCTCATCATCCCTAGTGGGACAGAAGACTAAGCATGTAACCACTCCTGACAGACCCCTTTACAAGATAAAGCCTGTCTCCAAAGATCATTTAACCAACCTGAGTTCAAAAACTGATATAGCTGTAGATGGGTAGATAAATTGATTGATTGATAGACCGAAAGATATAGACTGAGATAGACAGAGATGATTGATAGATAGATAGATAGATAGATATAGAGATAGAGAGAGATTAGATAGATAGATATAGAGATAGATACAGATAGACAGAGATGAGAGAGATGTAGAGATGATAGATAGACAGATAAATATAGAGATAGATAGAGATAGATAGATATACAGAGATATACAGAGATGACAGATAGATACAAAGATAGATAAATATAGAGATAGATAGGGATTAGATATAGATTAGAGAGAGATATAGAGATGATTGATAGATAGATAGATAAATAGAGAGATAGACAGATAGATGTAGAGATGGATAGAGATTAGATAGATGGATAGACAGAAATAGAGAGAGATATAGAGATGATAGACAAATATAGAGATAGAGATAGATAGATAGGAAGATATAGAGATAGATATAGATAGATAGGTAGATACAGAGAGAGATAGCTATATATAGATATATAGAGAGAGACAGACGGATACATAGAGATGCATGTCTGAACAGTGAGAGAATGGTAGCAGTCAAAGCACTTTGGTTTTCTTTTTGTTTTCCCAACAACTTTTTAAAACACAGAGTTCTTTCTAGAAACATAATCTTCCTCAGAATCCTAAAATACGAATGAGGTCCTCTAGTTTATGAGAACGGGGTGTCACAGACAGCCTGAATTGGCCTGTTAGCATCCCCTGACTCCTGAAACAGTCCCCAAGGTTTTTCTGAAAATGCTCAGAATTCCTCAAATCATGACTAGGAAGCCCCTTATCGTGTGTTTTTCACATCTCCTATTTAGTGGTGTTCTCCAGTAAACTTAGAAAAATGAAATCTATTTACCAAATTTGAGCCCCTTCATTTTGCAAGTCATCTTCAAGATTTTCTGATATTTTGGATCTTTTCTCAATTTGAAAGTATTAGGTCTTTACCTGGCACTAAGGAAGAAAAGTATGAAAGATTCCTACATGTCTTCAGGAAGATTACGTGGCCAGAGAATACCTTTCTGATTTTTCTATCAAAGTGCCCATAAGAAAAAAAAAAACACAAGATGTCCAGAAATACCTAGAATCTTCTAGAAGTTTCTATAAAATACAATATCATGGGATCCGATTCCAAAAGCACCACAGCAAGGTGAATCAACTTAGCCAGAGTCTTGGAAACACAGTCTTCCACATCAGCAAAATTACCTTCCCTGGTCTACTGACTCCTTTATCCATCTGATGGGCAGAAACTTCCAGTGAAGTGTTGCTCATTTTAGAATCTTGGACAAACTTAGTTCCATCTATGACATATTCCCTTGTCACCAAGTACTTTGTTAGCTATGATTCCATGAATCCCTACCCCACCTCCCTTGAGTAATTTCTTTTACAGTATGGGAAAACCAAAGACAATCTCAATGCCCACCTCTGAGAAGTGGGTGAATAAAATACTGTCACCCTCTTTAGAGACTCATATATAACATTCCCTGATTTCCAGGGAAATTTCCAGACTGCTTCTCTACACAATGTTTTCGGTTACCTATTGTACTTTAACTTGAATGTTGTCATAATTCTTTCCAGTAACTACTGTCTTCATTTTTTAGACAATGAAACTGGAGTTCAAGGATGTGGAATCTCTTGAAGTATAAAAATTGTATGTATTTATAGTGTAATTTTAATAAATGTATACACTCTGAACTGGCTAAATCATGATATTTAACATACACAGCACTTCACATGCTCTTTTGTTTGTAGTGAGAACACTCAAAGTCTGTTCTCTTAACAATTTTCAAGTGTTCAATACGTTGTTGTTAGTGTGAATTGTGGTCACCATAACGTAAATCTCTTGAAATGATTCCTCCTGTCTGGCATTTTGCTTAGCACCTTTTCATAAAACCTCTTACAGGATTAACTTTGGTACCAGTAAACAACTTCACTCCAAATCCAACTAAAATATAGTTGGGAGTGGAGTGAGGAGAAAGACATCAATGGTGGTATCTGTGGAGGGGCTGATATACTCAGATTTTCTAGAATTAAGTATATAGTCAGTGGAGTGCTTCCTAAAGAACTGATAATAATAGACTACTTGCATTAACTAGAACCAAATAAATATGAAATGTTTTTTTAAGAGGAATATTTTATGAAATATGCTGCTAGGCTAGACAGAAAGTAACAGTGACTTCTGGAAACGTAAAATGACCAAGGGATTAAAATGACGTCATTTGTTTAAGGCTGCATAATATTCCATGGTGTACATGTACCACAGTTTATTAATCCATTCATGGGTGGATGGGCACTTGGGCTTCTTCCACGACTTAGCAATTATGAATTTGGCTGCGATAAACATTCTGGTGCAAATATCTTTGTTGTAAAATGATTTTTGGCCTTCTGGATATATACCTAGTAGAGGAATTGTAAGATCAAACGGCAGGTTTACTTTTAGTTCCCTAAGTATTCTCCAAACTTCTTTCCAAAAGGATCGTATTAGCTTGCATTCCCACCAGCAGTGCAGAAGTGTTCCCTTTTCCCCACATCTAGTACCCCATAAATGCATTAATGTATACAGTTATGATTTAATAAAAAAATTGTTCAGAGAAAAAATGACTTTAACATCCAGTACTGCTGTTATGTGATGTGTGAAACGGTAACATTGTGAGAAATGTAAATGCTTAGAGTATATGTCACTGAAGTCTCATAAGCTTTCAGAGAAGTAATAATCATACCAGATCTTAGTTTCTGTATTGGTAACAAGACATTTCTGAATTAAGTCTCTGCAAACCCCTTTGGGCTCCTTGACTTTGATTCTGGGACACTAAGATAGTCCTCCTGTGAAGACTTTCTTAGCGTGCAAAATACAGATTTCTTCTCTGCTCTAAGAAAGTGCTAGTGCCAGGGTGGCACTTGTGGCTCAGAGGAGTAGGGCACCAGCCCCATATACCAGAAGTGGCGGGTTCAAACCCAGCCCCAGCCAAAAATAAAAAAATAAAATAAAAACTGCAAAAAATAAAATAAAATAAAAAATAAAGAAAGTGCTAGTGCCTTTTAGAATAAGTAATGACTATACACACAGCATTTGAACAACTATTCTAGCTTCTAAAAACTATGGGTAGAACAGCAAAAGTTCTTTTGAAAGAATAATCTGAAGGAATTCCATTAAATAAACAGATAGCACTTGCGCTTAACAGTTAAATACCAGGGACTACTAAAGGCTCCTAAAGAAACTAAGAGATCTTAGCTCCCTAAGATCTAAGGGTTCTTAGATTTTTATGCCACAAATCACAATTTAGCTTCCATAAAAATTATGATATGAGGCTCAGCTGTAGCTCAGTGGCTGGGACACCAGCCACATACACCAGAGATGGCCAGTTCGAATCCAACCCGGGCCTGCCAAACAACAATGACAACTACAACCAAAAAATAGCCAGGCCTTGTGGTGGGCACCTGCAGGCCCAGCTACTCGGGAGATCAAGGGCAAGAGAATTGCTTAAGCCCAAGAGTTTGAGGTTGCTGTAAGCTGTAATGCCATAGCATTCCACCCAGGATGACATAATGAGACTCTGTCTCAAAAAAAATAAAATTAATTATGATATGAGATCCTCAGAGAAACTAGTATGTTTAGTTTTTCATTCATCAAGATTAAAACATTGCAACATTTTCCAGCTATTTAACAGAATATGTTTCCATAATACTGGAACAACTTGGCTCAATCTTGCAAATAAATCCAAATAAATCACAGGAAAATACTTTCTTCAAAGACAGAATGAAAATACCACCTTGCATATTGTATATTCAATATTTCCATTTACAAACTGTATGTTCTATCTAATTCCCCATATCTTCCCAATTTATACCCTCTTAAATAAACAATTTATACTACATAACTACCAAATGAGGAGTCACCCCAACCATATATTGCTAGGTAAAAATGTTATATTCAATAGCACCTAAATAGTAATTTAATATTTTATTAGCAATGTATGAGAGTTGACTACAAACACTTCAAAGGATAGTCCCCTTCTAAAATATATATATTCGACACTGATACCAGCGGGGTCTGTTCACAACAAACATTTCTTAAAAAGAATCAATGGGACCTTCTAAAAACAGGAGGTAAACCTGAAAGGATCATTTTCATTTCATTTTATGAAATCCTCAAGATTCACCAAGAAGACATTCTCTAAGGAAGTGTCATGTTGAAGCACCACAGTCTTCACGATTTCAAGGTCTCCTGTTCAGAATTTGGTGTCACTGCAGAATAGAAATCCCTACATTACTAAATTACTTCATTACTGTTAGTAAAGTTGGTGTCGACTGGAGCAAAAACGGACGCAAAGTTAAATACACCCTAGAGAAAACCACAGGAGCTGCTGGAGTCCATCAGCGGGTCAGTTCTGGAAGATGACCAGAAGGAAGCCTGATCCCCGCACCCCTCCTCCCGTCTTTACGGTACTGCTGGCTATTGTGAGCCCCCTCAAAACTCATTCGTTTGCAAATACAGCCCTCTAGGGATTAATGTCACACTCACACCACACCAAATGACAAGTGAGGAGACTGTTAGGAAGCTTGCACCTTTTCACATCTGTCCCCTTTTCTTCTCCCTTTGTTTTCCCTGAGGACCTGCAGGCTGCCGTCTGTTAGGTTTGGTGACAACTGGGAAGGGAAGAAAGCAAGATGCTTCATAAAAAATTCACCCAGGCCAGTTCCCTCGAGAGTTTTCCCTGCACTTTCTTCAATGTACTCAGCCCTAATATGAAGCTAATTTATAGCTTTCATATGAAGGCTAAAACCCAATTATAGCATAGGAATACAGGGAAAGGGGAAAGGAAGGGGAGGGGGAGGGGGGAGTATGGGTGGAGGGAGGGCAATTGGTG
>CAUYON010156260.1:0-15298 GCA_963573935.1 Arctocebus calabarensis
CGATTCTCTTGCCTCAGCCTCCCTAGTAGCTGGGACTACAGGCGCCCGCCACAGCGCCCAGCTATTTTTTTGTTTTGCAGTTCGGCCGAGGCCAGGCTTGAACCCGCCACCTTCGGTATATGGGGCCGGCGCCCTGCTCGCAGAGCCACCGGAGCCGCCCCATATGGTCTTTTCTTTCTTTCTTTCTTTCTTTTTTTTTTTTTTAAAGACAGAGCCTCAAGCTGTCATCCACAGCTCACAGCAACCTCCAACTCCTGGGCTCAAGCGAGTCTCCTGCCTCCGCCTCCCAAGTAGCTGGGACCACAGGCTCCCGCCACAACGCCCGGCCACTTTTTGGTTGTAGCCGTCATTGTTGTTTGGCGGGCCTGGGCTGGATTTGAACCCACCAGCTCAGGTGTACGTGGCTGGCGCCTTAGCCCGTTGAGCCATAGGCACCGAGCCTTTTTTTTTTTTTTTTTGAGACAGAGTCATATTCTGTTGCCTGGGTAGAGTGCCATGGCATCATCACAGCTCACAGCAACCTCAAACACTTGGGCTCAAGAGATCCTCTTACCTCAGCCTCCCAAGTAGCTGGGACTTCCTTTTTTAGCTTCCTTTTCTCCAGGCGCCTGCCACAATGCCCAGCTACTTTTTCTATTTTTAGTAGAGATGAGGGTCTCACTTTGCTCAGTCGGTTCTCAAACTCCTGAGCTCAAGGGATCAACTTGCCTTGGCCTCCCAGAGTGCTAGGATTACAGGTGTCAACATCATACCCGGCCTTCCCACATGGTCTTATCCAGCCACTCCCAGGACTATCTTTCCTTATAAAGTTGGTTTCTGCCCACAGCCCTTTGGACCCCACTGAGGACTTACCAGGGGGGAGCATCCGTACACCATAGAGCTGCTGATAAAGGACCTGGGTGTGGAGAGGTCCTTGTTGAGGGCACTGTGGGAGCCTAGGCTAAAGAACATGGTAAAAGGGCAAGACGGAGCAGGGGGCTCCTCCAGACTGAGCAAAGAAGAGTCAAGGACAGCTCTTCAGGCACCATGAACCCAGATATTGCCTCTCAATGCTTCTGGGCGAAATTGTCCTGTCAGTATAGGGTTTCATGGGCTAGTCTCACACTCACCACACCCTGGAACACCTCAAGACCTGTGTACATATATTTGCTCTGGCCAAAATGCCTTTCTTTTCCTTTTTTTTTTGGACAGAGTCTTACTATGTTGCCTTCGGTAGAGTGCGGTGGCATCACAGCTCACAGCAATCTCAAACTCTTAAGCTCAAGCGATTCTCTTACCTCAGACTCCCAAGTAGCTGGTACTACAGGCGCCCACCACAATGCCTGGCTATTTTTTGTTGTTGTCATTGTTTTAGTTGGCTGGGGCTGAGTTCAAGCCTGGTGTATGTGGCTGGTGCTATAACCACTGTGCTACAGGTGCCGAGCCTTCGCTTCCTTTTTTTTTTTTTTGAGACAGTCTCATTATGTCACCCTTAGTAGAGTGCTGTGGCATCTCAGCTCACAGCAACCTCCAACTCCTGGGCTTAAGTGATTCTCCTGCCTCAGCTTCCCAAGTAGCTGGGACTATAGACACCCTCCACAACGCACGGCTATTTTTTTTTGTTGTTGTTCTGTAGTTCGGCCAAGGCCAGGTTTGAACCCATCACCTTTGGTATATGGGGCCAGTGCCCTACTCCCTGAGTCACAGGCGCCGCCCCATGCACAGCTATTTTTTGGTTGTAGTTGTCATTGTTGTTTGGTAGGCCTGGGCTGGATTCAAACCTGCCAGCTCTGGTGTATGTGGTTGACGCCTTAGCTGCTTGAGCAATAGGCGCTGAGCCTTCTCTTCCTTTTTTTACTTGGTGAACTCCTACTCATCCTTCAACACCCATTTCCAGTTTGCCCCTTTTCCTTGAAACCGGGAGGAGCTAGCTTGCAAGCATTTTGTGTTCATCCCACTCTTCTCTTTAGCTTGAAGATTTCTTTGATAGAGAAATGAGAAGTGCAGGGGACATAGCTGTCCATCCTGTGTCCACATGGCTTGGGTGGGCTAAGTAGATCTCTAGAGATTCCATGGAATCTCCCTCTGGGTGGCCCCCATCTTTATCATTTTGGGGAACATTTCTGCATGGCTAGGAAAGAACATCCAAAGGTTCTAGTCTTCTGGAAAACTTTCCAGTCTTCTCTTTGCAGTAGATATAAATTATTTCCACAGGAGTCTTTTTTTTTTCCTAGAGACAGAGTTTCACTTTGTCACCCTCGGTAGAGTGCTGTAGTGTCACAGCTCACAGCAACCTCCAACTCTTGGGCTTAGCCAATTCTCTTGCCTCAGCCTCCTGAGTAGCTGGGGGTACAGACGCCCGCCACAACACCTGGCTTTTTTTTGTTGCAGTTTGGCTGGGGCTGGATTTGAACACGCCACCCTTGGTATATGGGGCTGGCGCCCTACTCACTGAGCCACAGGTGCCACCCTTTCCACAGGAGTCTTAAGGAATAGTTTAGGACTTGGAGAGGTTAGAGTGGAACAGAGGATTCTTCCTCTTTGTGCCTAGTAGGGCTGGGGTGGAGAATGATGAGGTCACTGAGTCCTTCCAACTCAAGACAAAAAGAAGTGTTGCAAGTGGGGGGAGTTCCGGCGTGGGGTCAGAAGTCCTGTCTCCCAGGCCTGGTCCTTCAAGGTCATGCAGCATAACCTTGAGAGGGCATTACCTCAGCTTCCACCATCTGCTCAAGGGGAGCGACTGTCCTTGCCTGGCTTCCTCCTCTTCCCCGCCCCTCCCAGAGCTGTTGTGCGCTCAGAACAGATAATGGATGTGCGGCCCCCGGGGTTCTGTGTAATTCTGATTAATATTAATGATCCAACATGCAGTTGCCTGCGCTTTCCAGGCCCTGGGCCAACTGCCTCTCTCCAGGGGGGCTGGAGTGGGAGGATATTGGGCCTCCACCTCCTTCTGCCAGCCCTGAGCATCACCCAACATCCCGAGGGGCCGATGATGCTATCTCTCCCCTCTCCACCCCTAGATTTTTTCCCTGGGCCACTGCCCCAACCAGGACTGGCTGGCTGTTGGGATGGAGAGCAGCAATGTAGAGATCTTGCACGTCCGCAAGCCAGAGAAGTACCAGCTGCACCTGCACGAGAGCTGTGTGCTCTCCCTCAAGTTTGCGTCCTGCGGTGCGTGGGGTGGGGCCGAGGGCCTGGGGCAGGGGCTGTACTCCTCTAGAAACCTCCAGCCAAATCCAGAATGCCCTGTTAAATTTGAATCTTGGATAAGTAACCAATGATTTGTTAGTATGGTGCATGAAGTATGGGGGGACATACTTACAGTAAAAGGCAAATCATTTGTTCCTACAAGTATATCCCAAATAGTGTGGAGCGCGTGGAATTTGCTTATACTACAAACTTTAATGTTTTATGGAGGTCTTGCTATGTTGTCCAGGCTAGTCTTGAATTCTTGGCCTCAAGTGATCTTCCCACCTTGGCCTCCTAAAGTGCTGGAATTACAGGCCTGAGATACAGATTTAACTGGGCATCTTGTATCTTATCTGGCAACTGTCTGGAGGGGGTGCCCCTTTCTTGAGGGCCAGGTGGAGCCTCTTAGAGCCTTACCTTTACCATCTGGCAAGTGTGGGGGAAGGATTAAGCTACAGCTCTCTAGGCGGCTTTGTGCCCCCTCAGTAAGGGCAGGGGTGGCTGGAAAAAAGGAGAGGCGGGACCTAGCCTGGCCCACCTCCCCCTGTGACCACAGCACTTGTAGTGCCCCCTTCCAGAATTCTCCCTCTTCTCTTTCCTTAGGGCGGTGGTTCGTGAGCACTGGGAAGGACAACCTGCTCAATGCCTGGAGGACGCCATATGGGGCCAGCATCTTCCAGGTATGCAGTGGTTTGGCAGCTCTCATCCCTGGCTGGATGTCGTGTGTCCAGGTGACAGGGTTAGAGGGAGTGGTCCTATCCACCAAGCCTACCCACCTGACCCATTCCCAGGATTGTACCAGCTTCCTCACCACCAGCTTGACCCCTAAAGCAGAGCTTGGCCTCATCTGCTCATAAAATGTTTTTTTTTTCTTTGAGACAGAGTCTCACTTTGTCACTTTCGGTAGAGTACTGTGGCATCACAGCTCACAGTAACCTCCAGTTCTCAGGCTTAGGTGATTCTCTTGCCTCAGTCTCTGGAGTAGCTGGGAGCATAGGTACATGCCACGACTCCTGGCGATTTTTCGTTGCAGTTTGGCTGGGGCTGGGTTTGAACCTGCCACCCTTGGTATGTGGGGCTGGTGCCCTACTCACTGAGTCACAGGCGCTGCCTCGCAACCTCCAACTCTTGGGCTCAACTGATTCTCTTGCCTCAGCCTCCTGAGTAGCTGGGACTACACGTACCCGCCACAACTGGCTTTTTTTTTTTTTTTTTTTTGAGACAGAGCCTCAAGCTGTCACCCTGGATAGAGTGCTGTGACATCACAGCTCACAGCAACCTCCAATTCCTGGGCTCAAGGGAGTCTCTTGCCTCCGCCTCCCAAGTAGCTAGGACTACAGGTGCCTGCCACAACGCCCGGCCATTTTTTGGTTGCAGCCTTCATTGTTGTTTGGCAGGCCTAGGCTGGATTTGAACCCGCCAGCTCAGGTGTACGTGGCTGGTGCCTTAGCCCGCTGAGCCACAGGCGCCGAGCCATATATATATATATTTTTTTCTTTTGTAGAGACAGCGTCTCACTTTATCACCCTCAGTAGAGTGCTGTGGCATCAAACAGCTAACAGCAACCTCCAACTCCTGGGCTTAGGTGATTCTTTTGTTTCAGCCTCCCTAGTAGTTGGGACTACAGGCGCTTGCCATAATGCCTGGCTATTTTTCTGTTTTTACAGTTTGGCCGAGGCCGGGTTTGAACCCGCCACCTTCGGTATATGGGGCTGGAGCCTTACCCTATGAGCCACAGGTGCTACCCAACACCTGGCTATTTTTAATGGAGTGGTCTTGCTCTTGCTCAGGCTGGTCTTGAACCTGTGAGCTTAGGCAGTCCACCCTCCTCAGCCTCCCAGAGTGCTAGGATTACAGGCATGAGCCACCACACCCGGCCTAACCTGTTGTTTTTAAAAAATATTTTGGTTTTGCTAAACTACATATATTACAGTACTTACCATATTAAGTATTTTTAAGTGTACAGCTCAGCAGCATCAAGCACACTCAACATTTTGCTATGCAGCCATCACCACCCTCCCTTTCCAGAAATTTCTCATCCTCCCAAACTGAAACCCTAACTGCCCAGCCCCTGGCACCCACCATTATAATTTGTCTCTAACTCTGACAACTCTAGGGACCTCCTGTGAGTGGAATCACTCAGGATGTGTTCTTCTCTCTCTCACCAAGCATCATGTCATCACAGTTCACCTATGTTGTAGCCCATGTCGGAATTTTTTATGGTAATATTCCGTGGATGACGTTGTGTTTATCCACTCATCAGTAATGGGCATTTGGGTTGTTTCCACTTTTTGGCTGTTGTGCATAATGATGTCATGAATATCCACACACGTTTTAGGGTGCACATATGTCTTACTTTCTCTTGGGCAGATGTCTTGGAGTGGAATTTTTTTTTTTTGAGACAGAATCTCAGTATGTTGCTCTCAGTAGAGTGCTGTGGCATCACAGCTCAGCAACCTCAAACTCTTGGACTTAAGTGATTCTCTTGCCTCAGCCTCCCAAGTAGCTGGGACTACAGGTGTCCGCCACAACACCTGGCTATTTTTGGTGATTGTTCTCATCGCTTGGCAGGCCCAGGCTGGATTCAAACCCGCCAGCTGTGGTGTATGTGGCTGGCGCCCTAGCTGCTGAGCTACAGGTGCTGAGCCATTGGAGTGGAATTTTTGAGATACAGTCTCACTCTGTTGTCCTGGGTAGAGTGCTATGGCGTCATAGCTCACAGCAACCTCAAACTCTTGGGTTCCAGCAATCCTCTTGCCTCGCCTTCCAAGTAGCTCGGACTACAGACACCTGATACAACACCCAGCTAGTTTTTCTATTTTTAGTAGAGATGTTTTTCTCTTCTTACTCAGGCTGGTCTCGAACTCCTGAGCTCAAGAGATCCTCCCGCCTCTGCCTCCCAGAGTGCTAGGATTACAGGTTTGAGCCAGTAGGCCTGTCTGGAGTAGAATTTCTGTAGCCTTTTGTGGAACTGCCAGACTGTTTTCCAAATTGTACATCCTCACTAGCGGTGAATGGGGTTTTAAAATTCTCTACATCTGGCTTGGCACCTGTGGCTCAAGCGGCTAAGGTGCCAGCCACATATACCTGAGCTGGCAGGTTCGAATCCAGCCTGGGCCCGCCAAATGATGGCTACAACCAAAAAATGGCTGGGTGTTGTGACGGGCACCTGTAGTCCCAGCTACTTGGGATGCAGAGGCAGGAGACTCGCTTGAGCTCAGGAGTTGGAGGTTGCTATGAGCTGTGATGCCACAGCACTCTACCCAGGGTGACAGCTTGAGGCTCTGTCTCAAAAAGAAAAAAATCCTCCACATTGGCTCGGCGCCTGTGGCTCAACAGGCTAAGGCGCCAGCCTCATACACCTGAGCTGGTGGGTTCGAATCCAGCCCAAGCCTGCCAAACAACAATGAAGGCTGCAACCAAAAAATGGCCAGGCGTTGTGGCAGGAGCCTGTAGTCCCAGCTACTTGGGAGGCAGAGGCAGGAGACTCGCTTGAGCCCAGGAATTGGAGGTTGCTGTGAGCTGTGATGCCATGGCACTCTATCCAGGGTGATAGCTTGAGGCTCTGTCTCAAAAAAAAAAAAAAATTCTTCACATCCACACCAACACTCATTGGCTGTCTTTATTATACCCATAGGTATAGGTGTGGTTTTTACATATTTAAATGGTTACTAAAAAGAAAAACCCAGAATATGTTACATAGACATATTTAGAATTTAGGTAACACCTGAAATATTTACTATCATGACCTTTATGAAGATTGCTAACCCCTGGTCTGGGTCATTTTGCTGGGAACTTCGGCCCTCTGCTGAGCTGTGTGACCTTGTTCCCAGAATATACTGAGTTTCCCAGAAGAGCAGCCTTCATTTTCATCTCATTGGTATCAAGGGAATAGACTGCTCTTTCTAGGATAGCATCACTTATCCAGAAGGGTTCAGCTCCAAAGCACCTCTCTAGAAAAGGCATGCCCTCCTCACCTCTGCTGGGAGAGTCCTGCCTCCACTCTTGGGTGCGACTCTGCCCCAGAGGGACCACACACCCATCCTCACCTTACCCTTTTCTTTCCCTCTCCCTGCTGGCAGTCTAAGGAGTCATCCTCAGTTCTGAGCTGTGACATCTCCAAGAATAACAAATACATCGTGACAGGCTCGGGGGATAAGAAGGCCACCGTGTATGAGGTGGTCTACTGAGAATCCCTCTTCCTACATGCCCAGCCTGACTTGTGCGGACAGGGAATCCTGGACAGAGAGCCAGCAACCACCTCTCCAGCCGTGCTTGTGAGCGCTAAGTCCCATGTGCTGTATGGTTGACTACCTCCCACCTGCCCTGCTGGGTTTGTGGCTAAGGGGCAAGGGGTATTGGGGGAAATAAAGGTATTTATCACAGCCACTTTTCTGCCTTGAGCTGGGGAACCAGGAAACATTGCTTCTCTTGGGCACCGTTACTGGGATGAGGCAGCTTCCTGATTGTGACTCTAGGTAATGAGGATTGATTCTGTGTGAAGGCCACTACTAAGACAGTTTGCATTGGGCATGATCATTTAGATGCTGCTGTGAAACAGATAGGGCCAACTCCTCATCTCAGTGATTTTTTTTGAGACAGAGGCTCAAGTTGTAGCCCTGGGTAGAGTGCCATGGCATTCTCAGAGCTACCTCCAACTCCTAGGCTTAGGCAATTCTCTTGCCTCAGCCTCCCGAGTAGCTGGGACTACAGGCGTCCGCCACAACACCTGACTATTTTTTTTGTTTTGCAGTTCAGCCGAGGCTGGGTTTGAACCCGCCGAACCCGCCACCTTCGGTATATGGGGCCGGCGCCCTACTCGCTGAGCCCCAGGCACCGCCCCAGGCTGGTCGCTTGAAGTCCTAGAGCTCAAGCAATCCACCCATCTCAGCCTCCCAGAGTGCTAGGAATATAGGCGTGTGCCACAGTGCCTGGCCTATCTCAGTGGCTTAACACAACAGGTTTATTTCTTGCTCTCACTCAGGTGGCATGCAGGGCTTTACTCCAAGTAGCCGTTCTGGGTTCCAGACAAAGTTTCCCTACCTTAGCTTCAGAGTCTGAAACAGCATGGGAGACAAGTTGCCTACTGCTTTCAAATACTCTGGCCAAGTCCGAGGATGATAGCTTATGCTTATAATCCCAGCACTTTTCAAAAAACCAAAACAAAACAAAACCTCGAGTGTTACTGTCATCCTGGGGTTGAGGGCCATGGTGTCATCATAGCTCTTAGCAACCTCAAACTCTTCGCCTTGACTGGGAGCTATGGCTCACACTTGTAATCCTAGCACTCTGGGAGGCCTGAGCTCAATAGTTCAAGACCAACCTGAGCAAAGCAAGACCTTAGGCTCCACTAAAAATAGAAAACAACTGGGCAGTGCCTGTGGCTCAAAGGAGTAGGGCACTGGCCCCATATGCCGGAGGTAGTGGGTTCAAACCCAGCCCCGGTCAAAAACTGCAAAAAAACCAAACCAAAACAAAAACAACTAGCTGTTGTGGTAGGTGTCTGTAGTTCCAGCTACTTGGGAGGCTGAGACTAGAGGATCTCTTGAGCCCAAGGTTTGAGGTTGTTGTGAGCTATGATGCCACAATACTCAACTCCAGAACAACAGAGTGAAACTCCAAGAAAACCTCCTGAGTTCAAGCAATCCTCCCACCACCTCAGCCTCCCAAGTTGCTGGGACTATAGGCACCTGGCTATTTTTAGAGATGGGGTCTTGCTCTTGCTCAGGCTGTTCTCTAACTCCTGAGCTCAAGCAGATCTCCCCAAACGCCTTGGCCTCCCAGAATGCTAGGATTACAAGTGTGAGCCATCATGCCTGGCCTCTGAAAAAAACTTTTTAAATTAGCTGGGCGTGGTGGCACACACCTGTAGTCCCTGAGGCTGTGGCAAGAGGATGGCTTGAGCCCAAGAATTGAAGGCTGCAGTGAGCTGTGGTGATGCCACTGCACTCCAGCCCAGGGTAGCAGTGAGACCCAGCCCCTTCAAAACTAAGTACTCCAGTTCCAGATTTCCTGTATCTTTCACTGCCAGCCGTTGGATAGAATCATCCCAAGGCTCAGCCTAAGTGCAAGGGATGAGTAGCTATGTACACATAGCTATTTGGGGTGCAGCTGCACTTGCTGTGAGACCCAAAGATGATTCCTGAGAACCTCACCCACAGTGCCATGTTCAACAAATGTCATTGTCCAGCAGAGGTGCTGGCTAAGCTGAGCCTAAATAGATGAGAAACAGCCAATTGAAGGTCCAGAGAAGCCTGTGCTGAGTAGAGAGGAACAGCCTGTGCTAAGGCTAGGAATGTTATTTGGCCTGGCAGATGCAGGACAGCCAGGCTCTGGGAGGAATGAGGTGTCCAGGTGAAGAGTAAGCCTGGAACAGGGAGGGTAGGTGGCAATCAAGAGTTCTGGGTGGGGGGAGGGCAACAGCAAGGATGTTGCTGGAACATGTTAGCTGGAAATGGCAGGGGAACTGAGGACACACTCAGAGCGAGAGTTTCTGAAGATGCTGCACAGAGGTGGGCTAATTTTCCAGGTTAAGGAAACTAGACCCACTGAAGACCTCTAGGTTTCTTTCTAGCCAGGAAAGGGTGAAGGTTGTTTTCTGAGCACTATTTGGTGTGGAAGGGAGGCCGAACAGCAAAGCTATCATTAACCAGTTATTCAGGTCACTAGGGCTAGACTGTTCTCTGGGATAGGGCCATCCTGGGCCCTGCAGGATGCTGAGCATTGTCCCTGCCTACAATCACTCTATGCCAGGAGTAATCCCCCAACCAAGGTGTGACAACCACAGATCTCTCCAGATATTACACAGGGGGGACAGAATTGTTTTAGACCCACTGTGGGAAGGACCTCGCATCCCACCCCTAGAGTCACACAGGAAGCACCAGATGAGAACAGGTTAGCTCAGTGCAGCAAGCTAGAAAAAGTCCTTCCATACTTCAGTTAGACAAGCAGGGCCAGGACAGGGGAGGCCCCCCGTCAGGACAGGATACATTTGCTCTGCTTTTCCTGGTTGCTTTATTACCTCTGACAAAGGTGAGAGTCTGCAAACTATTGACTCTTGCAATGCATGGATGATCCTTCCCACCTCCCCCCACCACCCAAAAAAAAAAAAAAAAGACAAGAGCTGGAGTTGACAGGAGGAGGCCCCTCAGTAGGTGATCTGGTACACTGAGGCATGGTCCCCAGACCCCGTGATGACTAGGCGGTTGTTGGAAGACACATCACAACACATGATCGAGGAGGTCTCAGGGACCTGGGAGAGCAGTGGGTCAGGGTGAGCCCTAATCTCCATCCATGGGTTCATCATGGCCCCTCTGGGGCCAACGGAGGGTCCTGCCCCACTGAGGTACCTGGAACACCTTCATCCCTGTGGGCATGCTGTGGATGCTGACCAAGTCGTCCATGCCAACGCTCACCCACCACTGGCCTGGGAGTAAACAGAGGTGTCCAGTGGTGGGGAAGCTTAACTGCTGAGGGTCAGATCCCACCCTTCCCTCTTCCATCTCCCTGCAAGGGAATCCCCAGGAATGGTGTCTGCTTTGGGGTGTTCTATAGTGATATATTGTGGTGTCTTGTGGAAAGCTGGGGTCCACAGCTGCCACTTACCAAATGGGGAGAACTTGAGGCCCAGGGAATTTCCCACAACTGCCACTTACCAAATGGGGAGAACTTGAGGCCCAGGACGGTGCTGCCATTATCTCCCACCACGTGTGTCCTGTCTCCACTGGTGTGCTGTAGCCACTGCTGCCCATCAGCCATGCCCAGCAGCACCCAGTCCTCCTGGGGGCTGTGGGACAGGCTCATTATCTGGGGGAGGGAGACAGGTGGCACACAGGAACCTAGTCAAGTCCCAGCCTGGCCCAGGAGGTGGGCAAAAACCCAGGTCCCCACCCTGCAGGCTAGCCACCTGACCACTTTATAGCTGTGCAGCCCCAGGCCAAGAAGCCCCACCCTGTTGGTCTGTAAATGGGCACAATCCTCTCTACTTTGCACCTGATACTGAGTAAGGGTGTTCAACATTATTTGGGCAACAGCAGAGAATATTCCTAATGCCCCTTATTCTTGCAGTATTACTAAGACTCAGGACAAGTCCCCTTTCCACCCTCAGTTGCCTGACCAAGCAGCCCTCACCCCACCAGCACACCCACACCTGGGACTCATATTGGTACTCCTGAAGCTTCTTCACCATCCTCTGGTCCCAGCACCGTAGACAGGCATCCAGACCCCCTGTCCAGATGTTGTAGTTTTTGACCACCATGCTTTTGGCTCCATTTGGGTAGCCCATGAAATCCCTGGCCAGAAGGGACATCGGGTGGGGGTCAGGACAAGACTCTAGGGAGCTGGGCCCCATGAACCACTACCACTATGTATAGGCACCAAAGGGACAGTGTCACCACCCAAAAATCTCTGCCTTCATAGAACAGACAGCAAAGCCAGCAGAAACTGGACACCAAATCCCAGTGCTGCCTCTTTCCATTCATCTAGGGCCTCTAGCATCCTCCCCCACCCTCCCTCAGTCTACCTTCACTGTGAGGTAGGTGGCTCTAGGGGGTCCCTTCAAACAGGGTATGGGAATGTGGGTGTGGGTGGGTGGGCTGTCATATGCGTTAGCCATCAACGCCTGGAAACGGAGATCATTTTACATTTTTACAACAAATTGGCTCTTCTAAGAAACTTCTGACTTTGGGGTTGTCATACTCTGTTGAGCTGGGACACTGAGGCAGGCAAAAAAAAAGGAAGGAGCCCAGTCAACACTTGAATCTGTGTCTTCAACTTTCTCAAACGCAAGTTTAAAGTGGCAAGGGCCTTTTGGCTTTTGAGAGTGCTGGATCCCAGCCTCAAGATGGTTACAGGGTGCTGGAAACAGGACCCAGCCCCTCCTGTGCCCCCAACCCCAGCCTGGACCATACCTGATCACACTGTGATTCCGCAAGTCCCAGACCCTGACTGTGCCACTGGAGAAGCTGGCAAAAATCAGGTTATCATCAAGGTCAGCAGCCAGGGCCTGGCAGGACAGACCTTCACAGGGCAGCTCATCTTTCACATGCAGGGAGAATGCTGCCAGGTCCCACACACTCACGCTGGCCAGGTTGTAGCCACCTGTGAGCAGGGCCCTGCTGTTTGAGGCAAGCAGGCAGGTGCGCAGATAGGCCCCTGGGGTCTGGGATGGGCAGAGGCACCATGAGTAGGCGGCTCTCACAGCCCTCCTGAAGCCCAGTCCCCACTAGAAACCTACCCGGCCATCCCTCACCTGTACAGGCAGGTGGCTCTCATGGAACCTGTCCTTTGTTATCTGGCCAGTCAGGCTCCATATCTTGACACCACCCCTGCTGCAGGTAAATGCATGCCTCGTGAAACTGCTGACTGTTGTGGCGAGCACAGACTCCCCATGTTCCAGTGTCCGCATCTTTTCCAGTTTGAACGGCACCGCCATCCTCTTGGATTGCAAGGACATGGTGTCTGGCCTCTTCCATGCATCTTCGAAATCCTCAGGATCCCAGGATCTTGGGAGGGTAGGCCTTGGGTAACTGGCCTGCCTGTGAGCCCCTCAGTGGGAGCCATGAATCCAGCCCCAGAGGGGCTTTTGTTCTTTACTGGATATTGGGGTCTTCTTAGGCCTTTCTTTCTCTACTATATTCCCCTCAAACATCTTACCAAATAGGCCCCCCTCTTCCTTCTGCCTGGAATGCTTTGCCCCATAAGGGAGAATTCCTCCTTTGGGGTCCTAACCATTAAGCCTCTTCCTCCAAGAAGCCTACTTCTTCCCTCTATCTGGACTTTCCCAGCCTCAAACTACAAGATTGGGACTATTTGCATCCAGCTCTAACACAACCCTGCCCCCTTCCTAAACCCTTTGAACCAAGGGTGGTTGTGTAGAAAAGAGCAGTGATGTGTTCTGCAGGTCCAGGTGGAGAGGACAATATAGTGGTGCTGGGAGGGGGGAGACAAACCTACACCTCTGGTTCCCACCACCTGTCCAGGGCAAGAGTGGGTAGCACGGACTCCCTGCCACCCCCTCCCCAAGCAAACAGTACAGACACTTACATGGGCTTCAGAAATGAAAAGGGTTTTCCCGCAGCCTCCTGCAGGTGGGTGACATCACAGCTGCCCCCATTCTGCCCACTTGTGCCCACTGCCCCATCCCAGCAGCCTTGATGGGGTAGTGCCAGGTCAGGCCTGGGTCTTACCTGGGGCACACCCTGGCTACTGCTCCCATCTTGGGAATGCTTTGGGGGCCCAGAGGTCTTGGGCAGATTGGGAGCTGGACAGAGACAACAGGGCCTAAGCAGCGTGCACTGGCCTGAGGGCCAGCTGCACCCTCCACCCAGCCTGGTGTCAGCCCTTTCCTACTGGGATTACTCGAGGCATCCTCGGTACAGAGTTCTCTTCCTTCACATGAACCTGGGGCCTCGCTTTCCTGCCCAAGGGGAAGGGAAGAATCTGTCAGGCCAGCTGACCTGTCCAGGGCATCAAAACCAGAAAACCTCAGGGATACCCAGGCACTGCCTAGGAGAGGACTTGTCAGATGCCTGGGGTCCCAAGTCCTCCTTGTCCCGGCAGAGCTCAGAAAGAGTCTCAGTGCATGGTCCTTAGAAGCCTCAAACTTAGACTGTAGGCTGTTCTAACACAGCCTGTCTCACTAGAGTCCTCCTGGGGGATCCAAGGGACAAGGCAGACAGCGGGGTGCAGGTGGAGGAGGTAGACAGATCCCATGGAAACCCCACACCTTGACCCAAGAGAGCCCAACCAGGATAGCCACCCAGCCCAGAAGCCCACCCCTGTGGATAAAGACCACGTGTTATTTACTTACCAGCCCTGGTGCCTGCTCTGTCACTATGACAACAGGAGAAGAGGTGAGGGATGGGGAGACAGCACAGCTAGGTTCACTATACAGCCTCAGGACATAGCCCGAGACCACCCCATTTCCCCTCATTCCCAGGGAGACTCACGTCTGTGTCTCAGGGTTTTGGGCTCATCGTGGACACCAGCAAAAATCTGCCAGAGCTGCTCCGTCAAAACATCCTGCCCAAACTGGGGTTCATTATCCCAAGGCAGGTGAGTTTCCAGCTGTGTGTCTGTTCCAAAGGGCCGCTGGAGCCAATCAGATGACCTCATGGCCAGGACCTCTTCGAAGTTGGACTCCTGTGGGGTCTTGGGCTGTAAGTGCTGGGGAATTTCAGGGCTACCTGGATTGGCAGATGAGATCTCAGCTACCTGGAACAGCAGGCACAAGGGTAGTGAAAGACGCAGGGATACACCCTTCACCCAAGCCAGGAACAGGACAACTGGTCCTCATGAACACAGAAACCTACCTCTACAGATGAAATACTCTGGGGTTGGCTACGGCTCTCCACAATCTGTAAAAGGTTTCCTATCTAGAGGGAAGTCAGCAGTATGACAGTTAAACGTTAATGCAGTTAAGGCTTTGTAACCAACAGTGCACCATTTTCTCCATCTGTAAAATGGGGACGTATAACCTATCTTGAACTGAGGTTTTGGGACAAATTAACATCCTGCATAAAGTTCTCAATACATGCAGAAGCCAGCCTTAGTGGTTGGTGATAAAAATCTAATCCTGATAGCTGGTCACTACTATGATACAAGTAGATTCAAATCCTACCTGTTTTTCTAGGATTTTTCAAAATGAAAACCTCCACATCACCATCCTTCACTTAAAATGGCTTTGAGACAAAACAGTGTAGACATATGCCTCCCTTGGTGAGGAAGACATTTTAATTTGCTTAAACCTTGGATAAAGATAGTAAAAAACTCAGTTATCTACTGGGAAAAAGGAATTGGAACAGGACAGCAGGGGAAACCCATAAGTGTGTAACGTTATGGCCTTTTTATTTAATAAAAAGCCATATGACCACTACTGATTCCAAACTTAAAAGGTAGTTTCCTAATAAACTGAATAAAAACTAGACCAGCACCATCAGATACAAGTATAACTGGAATTATGAATAGAATCGAGTCATGGATATAGAACATTCTTTTTTTTTTTTTTTTTTGTAGAGACAGAGTCTCACTTTATCGCCCTGGGTAGAGTGCCGTGGCATCACACTGCTCACAGCAACCTCCAGCTCTTGGGCTTAAGCGATTCTCTTGCCTCAGCCTCCCTAGTAGCTGG
>CAUYON010156263.1:0-11106 GCA_963573935.1 Arctocebus calabarensis
TAGTGATCAAGGAAATGCCATGAAGGATATCTGTAACAGTATGATCAAAATATTTCTGAATGTATATGAATCGTGCCCTGTGATTGCACCAATGTACATAATTATGATTCAATAAAATTATTAAAAAAAAAAAAAGAGAGAATGGATTCTGAAGCTAAGCCCTAGGATTGTTTAACTGCTCAGTTTTCTTATCAATAAAATGGGGACAGTAAGAGATCATGGAACTGTTGGGACATTTAAAGTTAGTTAATACATGCAACGTGCTTATGTTGTTATTGTTGTTTCATTAACAATTACTCTTGTTTACATTAGGTGTCTGTAGATAACATAATGTATTTTTTCGTATGTAAGTCTGTGAATCAAGATTTTGCATGTAGAATCTTGATTTTGAGATTATTGTGCCTCACCTTGTGGTCTTGTGGACCATGATTATTATTGTCTTATAGGAATACTTGTGACTAGGAGAAAGGCATTCATTAAAATCACAAAGTGGAGACTTGCAAATGGTTATTAAATGTATGAAATATTCAATGTTACTATTCATGACAAATAAAAATGAAAACAGCATTCAGTTCCCACAGCATGAAAAAGAAGGGATGCTTATATTTTGCTAGAACTGGAGAGGTTAAAACATAATTTAGTTTTAGAACCCACTCCTGGTAGATATGTAAAAGTAAATTTAAGACATGAAATGATAAAAATTCTAGAAGAAAGTGTGGGAAAAACTCTTGGCGTATCAGCCTGGGAAAAACATTTTTAAAGAAAATTCCCCCTTGAAAGAAATAAATAAGAAAATAAAAGAATCCCCCCCCCAGTCAATTAAATGCAGCAACACCAAAAATGAATAAATGGGACATGATCAAGCGAAAAAGTTTCTTCATAGTGAAGACATAACTACTAAAACAAACAGACAACCTTGAAACTGTGAAAAGATTATTCCTACTATGAATCTGACAAAGAACTCATAATTAGAGTCTGCAGAGAACTTACACTAACCAACAGAAAAAGAGCAAACAATCTCATCTATCATCAGGCAGGACACATGAACAGAACCTTGCCTGAAGAAGACAGATGAATGGCCAACAAACACATGAAAAAACACTATCATCCCTAGTCCTCAAAGAAATGCAAATCAAAACCACCCTTAGATATCACCTAACCTGGGTAAAAGTAGCCCACATCACAAAGTTCCTAATCTGTAGATGACTGGTATAGATATGGAGAGAAGGGAACACTTCTACATTGATGGTGGGATTGCAAACTAAAACAGCCCCTATGGAAAGAAGTATGAAGAATCCTCAAACAATTAAGAGTTGACCTTCCATTTGATCCCACAATCCCATAACTAGGTATCTACATAGAAGAAAAATTCATTTTACCATAAAAACATTTGCCCTAGATTGTTCTCTGTAGGTCAATTCACAATCGCTAGTGCATGGAATCAACCCAACTGCTCATCAGTACATGAATGCATTAAGGAACTGTGGTACGTTTATGCCATGGACTACTGTTTAGCCATAGGAAAGATGGAGACCTTACATCTTTTGCATTTATGTGGATGGAGTTGAAGAACATTCTTCTTAATAAGGTATCACAAAAATGGAAAAGAAGTATCCAATATATTCAATACTTATACAATACTGATAGATAAAACCTACATGTCTACACATACACAGACACACACACACAAAATACAATTAAATTCAAGTGGGGGGAAGGGAGAAGTAGGAGGGAGGGGGATTGGTAAGTTCTCACATAATGTGCATAGTGGAAGGCTATATAGCAGATCCTCTCGGTGAAGGGAAGAACTTGAACTTTACCTAACTAATGCAAACAATGTCACCTAATCATTTGTACCCTCATATTAATCTGAAGTTAAAAAAAAGTACAGATTATGTAGAGGACAATTTGATAATATGTACCAAAAACCTTAGAATAGTAATAATCCTGGTAATATAGAATATTACATAACCATAAAATCTTGTAAGGATAAAACTCAATTAATAGTGCTAAAAGACTAAAATTTATGATAAATAGTATTTATGATTTAATTTAAGAAATGATAAGATTATATTTGTCCAGAAAAATCATAAGAAGATTTATAGTGGTTGTTATGAGGTGGGAAAGGTCGTGTTTGTTTATTTTTCTCTGCTTAAACATCTGTAAGTTCTTCCCTATTGAGTATATTTCTTAAGTATTATAAACTTTTAGGAGGCTATTGTTATGGTTTTAGATCATGAAGGTTAGAGTATATGGTAAATAGTTTAGAGTTTATGTGTCATACAGCCCTTGTGTGACTACTCTACCCTAATTTTGTAGTGTGAAAGTAGCCAAAGATGACCCAATAAAACTTTATTTATAAAGACAAGCAGTAGGCTAAATTTGACTTGTGGGTCATAGTGTGCCATTTCTTGGTTTGGACAAGACATAATGAGGAATTGATTGTGAAAATGACAACTTTGGTTAGAAAAGTGGGAGACCTTGCTGAGGAGGAATCTACATGTCTTAGAGACAATTTGTAAAGTTGAACAAAGGAGAGGGTTGACTTTTAACTTTCAATTTTTGATAGCAACCTTGAAGGATATGGGATGTGGATGTCAATCCATATACAGAATTCTTTTTTTCACATACAGAATTCTTAAGAAGGATCAAATTTATAAAGAACATGATGGAATCAATTTGTGGTGTGCTGAGTTTGCAAGAAAGCTTTTATCCACATCACCCTGGAGTTCAGAGATAGAGTGAGGACTGGTGTTGAGGATTTAGATGCATAGAGTATCAAGGATAATTTGATAATCAAAGTCACGGCAAATGATGAAATATTGAGACTTGAAAAATTAGTGACCTACAAGGACTTTAAGAACTCTACATTCGATCTCTGAAGATGCCCCAGAGTAAGTAGGATAATTCAAATCATTCCCCATAATCTACCTCCTTCATTCCCACTGCTCCTGGCAGTAGGAAATACTCCTTTGGGAACAGAGATAGCATGCCCCAAAGTTCACAGCCAGCTTCTTCTGGAGTTCCATCAGCAAAGAATGAAGAATGACTCTCTGGGAAATTGAAATATTAACTCAGTACTCCACAAAAGCAAATGGCTATATCCAGATCAGATATAAAATCTCCCTAGTGATAGGATTTTTGTCCTTGGAAGTCAACTTCTATGGTTTAAATGCTGGAGTTCCCCCAAAAGTCAAATGTTGAAGCCCTAGCCCCCAGGAGGATGGCATTAGAAAGTGGGAACTTGAGGAGGTGAGGGTGGAGTCTCAGTGCTCTTATAAAAGAGACCCCATTAATTTCTTTCACCCCTTCCACCATGTGGGGACACAACCAGAGGTCACCCTTTGTAAGCCAGAAAGTGAGCCCTCATCAGACACTGAATCTGCCTTGACTTTGGACTCCTTAGTGATCAGAACTGCGGGAAACAAATTTCTGTTGCTTATAAGCTCCCCAGTTTCTGGTACTTTTTTATAGTAGCTGGAATGGACTAAGCCACCCACCAACTCTTGAGTGACAGGAACAGACAGAGTTTGTTCCCATTTGAAAAACATCATTATAATACATTTTTTTATTCAGTTAAAGAATTAATAAAGGTGGTATTTTTGTTTTCTTTCATAAAAATTGTATGTAATTTAGGCCTTCTGTTGCTCCTCACTCCAGCAGTTGAATAAATATGGGTATCCTATTTGGTAGAATAATGGTTAAAGAAAAAAACAGGAAAGAAAAAAAAAAAAAACAGAAAACTCTGCATGGAACTAAAGCATCTGTTCTTTTTGTAGTTGCCTTTTTGATAATAGTAAGTGATTAATATTATCATTATTATTCAGAGATGTAGTCATATAAACAAATATTTCAATGCTGAGTTTAAATGTTTCCATAGAAAAATTATCCTGATATTTTGGCCTCTTTGTGAAAAAAATAGGAAATGGGAAAGAGATCTAGGGCAAATTTTTAATAATATGGATTTTTCCCCCTTTCACATAGTGTGAAAGTTGCGGTGGTTGCCAGCAACACTAAAACAGTCAGACCACTTTCAGAAATTCAGTCACCTCTTAAACACTTAGAGGTTGAATTGAGTGAAAACCCATTTTCAGAAGAGTTTCCAAAGAAGTAGAAAGTTTCCACACCCTTCGTCTTGTACTGAAAGAAATGGAAACTGGGCTCTGTCTGCCAAAAAGTCTGAATTGTTGTGTCACAGGCCGTTGAACATTATAATCAGTCATAAAAATGCGAACATGCTCAATGCTACATTAAAATACACTTTGAAAAGCTTAGCCTAATAATATTTTTTTGATTTATTTTATATTTTTGCAATGCTAACAGACTTCCCATATTTCAAATAACAATAAGAAAAACAAGAGGGAGGAAAAATAAATAAAATACTGTAAGTTTTAAAATAAACGTATTTAAGAAAACTTTCTTTTCCCTCAAAAATCACTTGGACAAATCCTAGGATTGTCTATGTAATGAGCCAAAGGCTGGTAGTAGAAATTTTAATACTTATTTTTCTGATGATGAAGGTAATTCATACTTATACAAAAATTAAAATGATTCAGAAAAGTATAGGAGGAAAGTAAAAAGCACTCTCAGATTTCTCAGAGGTAATCACTGTTAATGTTTCCAGACATAATTCTAGACATCTGTCCAATGTGCATATATATAAATATATCATTTATGTATAATATTATGTAAACATACTTTTACATAAATGGGTGCATACTCTGGGTTTTGTTTGGTTATGCAACTTTTTTCATTCAACCATATCTAGGTGATTTTTTTCCCCCAAGTCAATAAATATAGTTCTTCTTAATTCTTGATTCTTGTTTCTTTTTATTTATTATTGTTATTACATGGATATTATGCAATTTACTTAGCCAATGTGTTGGTCATTTAGATCATTTTTAATTCCTTAAAAATGACAAGGGTAAACATCCCTTAAGTGTAGTTTGATTATCTAAAGAAGATAAATTCCTTAAAGCAGAATTTATTCCTTCATGTGTTCATTAATTTGTTCATTTATTCAATAGCATTTATACATTAAGGCAAGTATTGGCCTTGGTAAGAACATTTCTTATAAGAGTAAAATGATAAGAACGTTTTCTTATAGAGCTTACATTTTCAGGAGCAAGAAACTTTATAAAGAAGCAAAGAAACAAATAACCAATTTAGATTATATGTATTACAGAAATAATAATATAAGGTGATGCCTTGACAAGTGACTGGTAGCCTAATTTAGATGGATTGGACAGTCTTCAATAATGAGGAGATATCTGAGCTGATGCCAGCCAAATGTCAAATGTGTATACTAGAGTGTATACTAGACACAAAGATGGAGAGCAGGGCATATGGGAAAACAAATGCAAAATTCTTAAAATAGGAAACACCTTGGCATGTTCAGGCAACAGAAAAAAGCCAAAATGCCTGGCTCTTCTCTGTAAATGGGGAGCGTGGCAAGGGAATGAGACTGACAGGTGCGTGGAAACTAAGTCAGGTGACAGACTATCAGCACTGTAAGGTGTTAGGGCTAACATCTTACTGCATAGAGGAGCAAGAGAGAGTTTCGCACTAGGATTGTGAGTTTAAATTGCTCATCCTGGCTACTCTGTGGGCTATGGAGAGACTTAGGGGCAAGAGAAAGCCAGTGAATTCCATCTGAGTATATATTTGTAATCCAAGGGGAAGTCAAAGCAAAAGATGTTTTGTGAAGTGGGTTATATATAGATGAAGAATTTTGTGTACATTATGTTAAGCTTGAAGTGCCTCTTAGACATATGTGTAGATGTACATAACAGCTGGAATACTTGAAGCTGGAGCTTAGGGAAACCCTAAGTGCCTGGAGAAATAAATTTGAAAATTATCAGCAGATGGGTAGTATTAAAGGCTTGGAAGTGTAGATAAAACTTAAGGAGAAAGTGTAAAAAGAGAAAAGCAGAGAGCTTAGGATGAGTCCCTGGGGCAGTCAAAGGTTTAAACACCTAGCAGAATGGCAAGGGAGGGGTGCAGAGGAGGCTAAGCAGGAGTAAGTCGTCAGCGAGACAGGAGGAAAACCAGGAGAGTGAGTGTCATAGAAGCCAAGAAGAGAGGTGTTTTAGTAATGAAAGGCCAGTGAACTGTGCTGAGTCTTACTGAGGTCAGAGTGAGATGGAGACTGCAAAGTGACCACTGGATTTGGCAACATGAATATCACAGGTGACCTTTAGTAGAGTAGAGCAGGAGAGGGGAGACAAGATTGGTCAAATGGACTGGGGAGAGAACGAGGTACAAGGAGGTAGAGGTCACAAGAGACAATTCTTTCAGAAATTTTATTTGAAGGTGAGAGAAAATGCGGCAGTTGATAGAGTAAGGTCAAGAAACAATTTGATATAAAATATTCCAAATGTGAATACATTCGGATGGAAATGATCCTATAAAGAGAGAAAAATTGATAATGCAAGAGAGGTCAGGTAAAAGCATGGGTTTTCAGATCCAGAAAACAAGTGGAAGGGCTGGCTGAAGAATATGTTGTTCCAGAGTGTCAGGTGAGCAGCGTACCCACATATGGGCAGGTCGTTACACTTGGTAGTGTTCCCTTAGGGACTCCTCAAAGTGTATCCATTTCATGCTATGGTGTAGTAGAAGGCAAGATTGGAGGCTATGAACGTTGTGAGAGAAGTTGGTGTAGGAAGTTGGGAGATACAAAAAAGCATGAAAGAATTATTTCACAGCACTTGGGAGGCTGAGGCGGGTGGATAGCCTGAGGCCATGGGTTCAAGACCTCATGAAGGTCCTCATGAAGGTTGAGCAAGAGCAGGACCTCCATCTCTAAAAAATAGTCAGGCATGGTGGGCATCTGTAGTCCCCGCTATTTGGGAGGCTGAGGCAAGAGAATCACTTGACCACAAGACTTTGAGTTTGCTGCGAGTTCAGATGCCATACCATTCTACTGAGGGTGACCAAATGAAGCTTGATCTCAAAAAATAAAATAGAATTAAATTAAATTTAAGAAAAGAATTGTTTCAGAAAACACTAGGTTTGTGTAGTACAATTGTCAGTGGGTGTTAAGTGTTCATTTGAAATAAGTGGTTATTATCATTTACATATAGAATGTATAGCATGGTGATACACACACACAGAAGGAGAGTACCAAAAATTATATATTTAACATATACAACATTTGTTATCTCGTATCTCTTATAATGGCAAAAATCAAACGTGGTTTGAGAATTACATTATTAATACAGTTTTTTTCTTTTTTAAATTGTGTATTCAGTTTTTGGTACCCTCCATGTATGAGTGTGTGTGAGTGTTTGTATTCCTGCTCTGTATAGGTGCACAGGTATAAGTATAGAATAAAGAAATAATTGAGTTTAACTACTTGGGGGTTTTTCTAGGTGAGAAAAACAGAGGGAAAAATAGCCAAGGGATGATGTTCACAATGTAGTGCTTGAAAGAATAGTTTGGACGTGCTTGAAAGGATACATGGAGTATCAGCAGGATCAAAATGGGAAGTGTGGGATGAGAGAGTTATATTTCTCCTGGAATGTATGAGTTGAAGTGCTGATCCCTAGTACCTTGGAATATGACTATATTTGGAGACAGGGCTTTTAAAGAAGCAATTTAGTTAAAATGAAGTTGTTCAGGTAAGTCTTAATTCAGTATGGCACATGTCCTCATGGAAGTAGAGGTTAGGGTGCAGAAACACACATAGGGATGACCTTGAAAAAGCTGAAGGAGAAGATGGCCATTAACAAGCCCAGACAAGAGGCCTCAAAAGAAACCAACCAACCCTGTGGAGACCTGGCTCTTGGATTTCTAGCCTCCTAAATTGTGAGAAAACCAATTCCCGTTGCATAGGCCATTCTGACTATGATACTTTGTTTTGAGAGCACTAATCAGATTAACACAGAAAGGTGTAATAAAAATAAGTAAAATATCATTGGATCGACAAATTATATGGTCAGCTAACCACACAGAATAGTTGGCATGAGAAGAGGAGTGTAAAGAAGCTTGAGGATAGGTTGTGCTAGTGAGAAATTATAATGCTTAATAGTAAGATTGTGAAGGTGTCAAGGTTACTGGTATTAACGAAACCAAGGGTAAATGACCCTGGGAACTTTGAAGTTAAGGCTGAAGGAAAAGAAGAAAGCTGTGGAGATTGAAAGGACAATGACTTTGAGAATCCATTCATGGAGAATCATGTTGAAATTCCCACAAGAGTGACAGAAATAGGGAGAAAGAGGAAAATAGTGAATCAACATAGAAAATATCTAACCTGAAAGAGAGAGAGAGAGATGCACATTTCTGGCCAGGGGATCTGGGAAGCCCAATAGCTATGGCCAACTTCATTGTATTCAACGATGGTGCCAAAATGTCGGTGCCGGGGCTGGATAGGTACATCCTCTCTAGGCCAGATGACCGAGGCTGTGAAGGTAGCAAAAGATACTGGGAAAATCCACAGGCAGGAGAAAAAGGTATAGACCACTTGGGAAGAGCAGATACCTGCAGCTTCAAAACTCATCATTGTCCATGTGCACCTAAATGAGCACCAGGTGGACCTGGGCATCCTTCAGAAGCTCGTGGAGCAGGTGGTGATGTGGAAAGAGCTTCTCATTGTCATTAAGCTGTGCTTCATGTGCCACGAGAAGGCTCTGGTGAAAGAAGACTGTGAGAATACTCTTAGAGACCTGCAGTCTGACTTCCTGGACCTCTACCTTATTCACTGTCTGATGGGTTTTAAAGCTGGGAAAAATTTTTCCCATTGGACAATGCATCCAACATAAATCCCAGTGATATAGATATTTTGGACAAAGGTACAATATGGAAGAGCTGGTGGAGAAAGGATTGGTGGCAGTTGTTGGCATCTCTAGCTTCAACCATCTCCAGGTTGAGAAGCTCTTAAACAAACCTGGCTTAAAGTATAAGCCAGTTGTTAACCAGCTTGAGAGCCACTCATATCAAACTCAAGAGAAGTTAGAAGGCATCATAGTGACTGCCTACATCCCCTTTTGCTCCCCTGATAGACCCTGGGCCAAACTCAAGGACCCATACCACCTGGAGGATCCCAGGATCAAGGTGATCATGACCAAGTACAATAAAAGTCCAGCTCAACTTCTGACTTGGGTCCCCATGCAAAGGAATTTGGTGGTCATTCTGGGCCTATGACATCTGAAAACGTTGGTGAGAACTTTAAGGTCATTGACTTTGAACTGAGCAGCAGTGATGTGAAAAGATTACTCAACTACCACAGAAACTGGGGGTGCGTGCCTTGGTGAGCTGGGATTCCCATAAGGATTGTTAACCCTTCAAGGATGAGCTTTGAAGCTGAAGATAACTACTCTCCCAAGTTGTCTACACCTATTTCTCCTGCTTCATCTTCCTTGCCGATGCAGTATGACTTCAGCCGTGGGACAGCAGCGTGCAGACTGACCAGTGAAAGCTTGTCAATGTCAATGTTTTTTCTAAAGAGCAGTATCAGTAGAGTAGAGGGTTCTTCCAGGTTTCTTTGCCTTTCATTTTTCCAGTGGGAGACAACACAATCTGAATACTTGTTTCTGACTGAGGGGAATCAGAATCTACAAAGTCAACATAATGCCAATAACAGGTGAGTTTTGAATCTTGGAACTGTAATCCTTTTACTCAGACTTATTTTTTTTTGTCTCAAATAAAAAAGACTTTAGTGCCTTTGTGAGGAAAAGAAAAGAAAAACTAAAGAGAAGAAGAGATAAAGAGATGATAAATGATAATGACAAAACTAGGAAATAGGTTTGGTCTGGTCACATTCAATTCAGAGGAAGTATTCTAAGGAGGAAGTTTGGAAGGAATGATGGGGAGGGAGGAATTAGATTTAACTCCACAACTGAGGTACTTGGGGCCCAAGCAAAGAAATCAGTCACTAGTGAGAAAATAGCCAATATGTTGGTGTTCTCAGGGTTACAGGGGTACCTCCAAGATCTCTTAGGCAAAGATAAAGATGCAAATCAGAGTAGACATGAAGATAAACAGGAGTTTGTCTGCACTTGGGCCATGAGATACAAAGTGGAGGTATTTGGAAACATGGGGAAGACATCACCATGCAGGGTCAACTTAGCAGACTAGGGCACATCTGCAGGTGAAGGGGGATGATGCTGGCTACTGTGGTCCAGATAGAAACTAGCGTGATGAGAAATGCAAGGTATGTGTTTTGAAGGATTATGATTATTTCAGTTTTCCAGCTTGAATGTAGCAGTGTCAGTTCCTGTGGCTCCCAGAGGTGAGTCGAGTCTTCCTTCAAGATATTGGACTCTGCAGGCACTTTTCAGTAGAGTGCTCTTGGGGAGAACTCTGTCATTGGAGCACTAGGAAGAATGGAGTGTATATACATAAAATGGAGACATGCATTTTTAACAAACATGTAAGGTGCATGTGAACAACCAATTAAATACAAATAAAATGAGATATATGTTGTCTAGCAGATCTACAAATATTAAAAAATAATTGATTCTATTCTGTATCAGTGAGAGTGAGAAAACATGCATACTTCTTCATGTTTAGGGCTGAATGAACTGGTACAGCCTCTTGGCAGGGCAAGTCTAAGAACGTGCGATCACACTTTGAATGTGCGTATTTCTTTAGCCCCCAAACCTCCCTTTCTTTGCAACCAGTAACCCATATGACAACGAGAAGAATCACCTAACTAAGTCCTATCCAGCTTCTTGATCCAAAGGATACAATAAAGAGTAAAAATTTTGAGGTCAGTTTGTTATGTAGCAATAGTAACTAGAATAGGAATCATTGGTAAAAATAAGAATTTTTTCCAGAATGAATTAGAATAGAAGGTGGCTTGCTGGTCTAGGGCAGTGTTTTTCAACCTTTCTTCTCTCATGGCACACATGGACCTATAGTTAAACTTTGGCAGCACACTTAAATCGTGTTATTTAAAAAAAGAGAGTAGGGGAGAGGAGCCAAGATGGCGGCCAAGCAACAGCTTCCTTGCAACTGGGCTCGGTGAGACTGGGGAGAGAAGACTTCAGGCATCTCTGGCTGGCGAGATCTGCCCAGAAACATCCCTTTGGGGACACAGGGAGACAGCGTGAGACTTCTGGACCCCATGAGGAAGGCAAAAGCAGTGGAGATCTGGCAAGTGGTTGC
>CAUYON010156265.1:0-20892 GCA_963573935.1 Arctocebus calabarensis
ACCCACCCTGGGCCTGTCCGACGTCCAGCTCCTGTTACCCACCCTGGGCCTGTCCGACGTCCAGCTCCTCTCACCCACCCTGGCCCTCTCCGACGTCCAGCTCCTGTCACCCACCCCAAGGTGTTTTGTCTTTTCTTCTGCCACGACCGTCCTCTCTAGATGCTCACATGGCTGCATCTCTGCTCACACATCCCCTCTCGGGGGACTGCCCTCTGGAAGGAAGCACCTCGCTGTTCTCGGTCCCTTTGCTGTGCTGTGTTTTCCTCCACGGTCTTTTCGTCACCCACCTTTTTGCAGGTGTATTGTTTGCCTCCTTCTCAGAACGCGAGCCCAGTGAGGGCAGGACGTATTTCATTCAGGGCCAAGTTCCCTTATGGAAAACAGTGCCTGTCGCAGAGCTGGCACTCAACACACACTTGCCAATAAATGAGTTCACTGCCAAAGTCCCCTTTTCCTTTCTACGTACAAAGAAGGGTCCTTGAAACTTGCCTTTGAAAGTAAAAATAAAATACCTTAATTCCTAAAGAACTTCCCTCTCTTCAGCCTCAGTTCCACAGAGCCACAGGCCACGATTTGTTGCTTCTTGGAGCAGCGTTCTTCTGTGATAAACTACATGTGTAGTAGGCGCACTTGACCGTGACGTGGGAGCAGCAGCGCGCAGCCTCATTTACCCAGATCTGAGATGTCCTTCCCCACACCAAGAACTCCCAGCCCACTGCCCAGCGGGGCTGAGGAAGGCAGAGAAAGGAAGCAGCTATGTTCAGGTCCAAAAATATATTTAATTAATTTATGTTTTAACCATTACAGAAATACCTCTATGTTACAGAAAATTTGAAGAAAACTTGCTTTTATGGATGGATTGTTTTATTTGATACACGCACATAGATCATGCTTACCCTGTGCTGGACAATCTTCACCATGACCCTGTAAGGTAGAGACTATCGTTACCTTCATTCCTAAGAGGGGAAACTGAGGCACAGAGGGTAAGCAGTTTGCCTGCGGCCACACAGCCGTCAGCAGGGAGGGGTGCAACCTGAAGTCTGCCTGCAGAGGCTGTTGCTCTTCTGCACCAGGTGAAAACACAGTGAAAATAACAAGGATCCCGAGATCAGCAGTGTGTGTGTCTGGACGCAGGTCTGGGCCATCTTGCAGACTGCTGTTTCATTTGCGAGTCACTTTCTCATAAAATATTCCATATCTTACACTTTCCAAGGTTATTAAGTACTTTTCAGATAGGATTTTAGTGGCTTCCCGCATCTTATGCTGAGGGTGTCTCCTAGCTGATGCTGCACTCTGACCTCTGACCATTTCGGTTCTTCTGTGAACCAGGTGTCCCCTCGGTCCCCTGCCCTTCAGGGACACTCTCCAGCCTTGCTGCTCTGCTACACAGGATCGTCGTGGGGCCTTGGCTGATGTCACCGATGGCTTCTTTGGGCATCAGAGTCTGTGACGTTACTGCACCTGGATCCCCGCGAGGATTTCCATAGTTGGCCGACGTCACCCATTTGTTCCTCTGTGACGGTGGATGAGGCACGTCACGCTGAGGTGAGTAGCCCGATGGCCTCACCGAGCGGCAGGATGACAAGGACAATCTTGGCAGGGAAGGGAGGACTTCGGTTTCAGCCCTGCCCGTCCCTAAACTTTCTGCCTCACCAAGCCCACGTGAGTATCTCTCAGTGAGACGCTGAGTCAGCAGTCTCCAGGTAACAGAAACCATTGCCTGGAAGAATGTACCCATTCTTGAGGGAAATAATGTGAAAATTAAGCTTCTCTCGGGCAGGGGCTTTGGTTGTCCACCATAGCCCCAGGGACCTGACACGTGACCAGGCTCTGAACACATAAATACCAATTGGTTCACGAGAAACGGAAGAGGCGAGGCAAGCTCATGTCTTCTGCGTGAAATGCGCACGTGCCTTGCACCTTTCTCGAGGACTCAGGCTGGTCCTCCTCTACTCTTGTCCTTCCTGCCTGTGACCACAGTAGCCAGAGAGCAGGACGGCCTCTCGCTCGGCAGGGACCTCTGCGGGGCCCTGCATTGCACCTGCTCTGCCTGGCTTTCACTCCTTCTCCTGCTGTCAACAGGAGAAAGTTCCTAATGGACATTTGTGACTGGCACAGTTAGCAAACGGATTGTTACATGCATGGTGTAAAACTCCCATCAACCAAGCTGGTCAGCACTCAGAGAGTATTTTCTGTATCTGAGGAGCTTCCTGTCCACTGATGACAAACTGTGGTCTGCAGGGCTGTTATGAGGACATGGAGAATCACAGGTGCCCAAGGATTGGCCCAGAACCTTCCTTGTTTGACACTGTCAGTTTTCAGATGTGACAGTTGCTTGCCACAATTTATAAAGTAGAAGCGACTTGAATGACGTATTGATGTTTCTGAGAGAGCGTATTAGAATGGGAGGGGGCAGCAGCCCCAAGGGAGAGGGTCTCAAAGGACCCCAAACGTTGCTGGGGAGTGGTCTCTTCCAGCAGCTCAGTCTATAAACAGGGAAAGGGAGCCGCCCTCTGTTAGGTGAGGCAGGAATCCCGGAAGCTGAGCACCCTGCCAGGCTTCACCTCTCAAAGCTTTGGGCCCCCCTTGCTCTTCATGTGGCTTTGAACTGTCAGGGAGTTGGGTGCCCAGCAGCATTCCTAGGGGGTGTCTGCAGTGCAGGTGGGCGGGGAGCATCAGGGCACAGGTGGGTCTGGCCCCTACAAAGAAGCGGGAGGAGGTAGAATCGGGTAGGAAGAGCTTCAGGCCGAGGTGCAGCTCCCAGAAAGTCTTGGCTGGGCTGATGGGGAGCCCAGGGCAGAGACGGGAGCTGCACCGGGTGAAAACGGCCAGCCTCTCACACTCCCCCGGGCTGCCTACGGAGAGAATAGCAGAGCCAATGTCACAGCAGATGTGGAAGCGGTGCCGTCTGCCAGCTTCTCTGCAGGGAAGGTGGACACTCAGGGACGGTCTGCTCCTCCTCCTCAGAGCTCACTCTGAGCTGCCCCCACATGGCTGGCCCTGGCTGTGCACAGGAGTCCTCTCCCAGGGTTGCTGGGCAGGTGGAGAGAAGGAAGAAATGGCTGATTGAAACCTGGGGCCTTCAAGAGGTGCTGGGGAGGAAAACGACTGTCGTGGCTTCAGTCTCCAGCCACGAACTGTAGCTGGAACACAGGTGACTGAGGGAGGGTAAGACCTGTCTGGGAAGCCGCACGAGCCAGGCGTGGGGAGGGTCACGGCCGCTGCTGGAGTCGCTGGTGTGGCTGCTAGCTTGTCTTTGTTTGCTTTTCCAGTGAGCAGGAGGAAGTTCACATTGTCTTGCAGAGAGACGCAATTGTTCCTGGCTGTCTGCGGCCATCTGGGCTTCCCTGAGGGGCCAGAGGACATGCAGCTGCTGGAGGGCTGTGGTGGGCACATTGATCCTGTGTCCAGCTGCCTGGGCCATCGCTGCCACTAGTAGCTCCGCCTGGGCTTACGCATCCACCTGCCCTCCGGCCTTTAGCCTCTTGCCGCTTACATCCAGCTCTGCCCTGCTTCATGAACCTCCTGGGCCGTCCTGTCCTGTAGATGCCTCTGCGTAGCACTTTTCTCAGTCCCAATCCAGGTTTATCTGGCATTTGCTGCAGGTGATGAACTCTGAGATATATGAGGTCGGGCGACTCATCCTAGAAAAAGTGCTCCTTCCCTTACTGCTGAATGGCACTGCAGTCTCCAGATGGCCAAGGGGAGGACTTCGAAGGTGACCCTGGCGGTCATTAGCAATGAGGGATGAGCCACTTTTCAGAGGATGAGTTTGTGGACTTTGCTGTCAGACGTCAGCAGGATGACAGCTCCGGTGGCCATGTCAGAAAAAGAGTTCCAGAATTGCTTTGAAGGGCGGACTCGGCCCTGGCGTCGGCACGTAGCTTCCCAAGGGGAGGACTTGGAAGGTGACCGCAGTGACAGTCAGCGGGGAAGTCGGCAGCACTTTTACTAGAATGAGTTTATGAACTTAATTATCAGACTTTGCATATGCAGCTAGAAATCTTTACATTTTCAACAGTCAAACCTATTTCCACTTTAAAATACATTTATTGTTTTCTAGGATTGTTTTCCTGATGGTCACTGAGCACTTCCTGCGGTGGGGCATTGTTAGATTTGGGGATGGTCCTGCGGCTGATCTGTGCCTCGCGGAGCCGAGTCACCTGACTGTGGTGTGTGGTCTTCACCACGTGGCTGTTAAAGCTGTTTATCCTGAGGACTTTGTGACATCATACATGTGTCTCATAGTCTTATTGGCAGAGTTTTATCACAAGAAGGCCACCAGGCCTGATTGCAGAGAGAAGACACCAAAAATTCTTGCTAAGTATAGCCCTGAATAGGTGCCAAATGAGAGGCGGTAACATTAAGTTCTATGACGATGAGACGGAGATGGGGCTGTGGCTGCATCACATTTACTGTCTTTATGTGATCAGAGTGCACTAACATCCTTGATTACTGTGAGGCTGTCTGGCTGGAGTATGAGGGGTGGCTGTTCCCACTGAAGGGAGGATCCGAGAACATGACCAGATGCCAGGCAGCCTCTCCGGGAGGGAACAGTGTAGAATCATCCTAGGAGGCTTGAGAACAGGGCTTAGACCTACTTGATTATAATGAATGGTTCATTAAAATGGAGTGGTGAGAAATGAAACTGGAAATTAAGTCAGAATTGTGAATTGCACAATGAGCAATGAGCCACCTTCTTCGATGCAGTGCACTGGATGGATTTTGGCACAGGTGTCCGGCCTCCGTGCAACCATGGTTTCATTGAAGAAGATGTGCTGTACTGTGCCCGTTGGTTCACTGCTTTGGGGTTGCAGCGACAAGGCTGCAGCCACGAGCAGGTGAGTTGTACACAGTGGGAAGCAGCCCACCCCTTAGAGGTGTGTAAACCCGGAGCCCAGGCCCCTGAGGACGCAGGGGGTGGTCACCCATTTTATAAGAGCCATCTAAAGGCTGGCTTTACTGTTACGGCCAGAAGCTCGCATTCTTTTCCTCCCAATTCTTAAAACAATTTCCTCTCCCTAATCCTTGCACCTATTTCTTACTATCACCATCGGTCACATTAGAGTTAAAACTGCTGGCAGAAAAGGGATTTCGTTAGGTAGGATGGTTAAGTTTGTTTCCTGCAACATCTTGCCTCATGACGCCTTTATGAAGAAGGAAGAATAACGCTGGGTACTGAGGTATCGGACATGCTGCTCTGATGGAGCCCAGGTGGCGAGAGCAGGACTTCCCTGCCAGTAGCAGGAAGAGCTACTGCTGGGTCTGTGCAGTAGCCACTGTGGAGGCCGTTGCTGCTTTTGTGGGCCTGGAGGCTGATTCCGAGGAACTTTTCTTATGAACATCACAAGGCTACATCATGGCCCTTTAGCATGCCAATAGAGAATCCGTGATGATTGTCGTAACAACCCATTCACCAGCGTTCCACCCTCTGGTTTCCCGTGGGCTTCACCAATCAGAGGCGGGGGAGGAAGATTGGAGGATGGAAGGCAGAGAGAGATCGGGTCTGGGGGGGAGATGGCTTTCCAGTTTGGTCCTGCATACGTCCTGCCTTGTCCACCTTCGCGTCAGGAAATGGTCCTTTCATTGGCCTGTCCTCAGGTGGCCCTTTGTGAGCGTTGTCGGAATCTGTCCGGGTCTGAGGACACGATGAGACAAAGCGTGACAACACCTCATTCTGCTGTGAGGAGCACAGCATTTCCCAAGAGGTGTGAGACGGAGGTGAGGCGTTTTCCCTCTATGTCGGGGAGGAGGGATTCCTGGCAAGAAGAGCTGATCTTTTCTCTGGGCCAAGGACGGGGCACAGAGCAGCAAATGCATCAGTGTGTACATGTATTACCTTACTTCCTTCTCACCCCACTGGGCACTGAGGGCTTTGTGTAGAGAAGGCAGCAGCGGCACCAAGTCCACGGCCACACGGCCACACAACCACCTGGTGGAGGGACGCAGCTCCAGGGCCACACGGCCACAGAACCACCTGGTGGAGGGACGTGGCTCCAGGGCCACATGGCTACAGAACCACCTGGTGGAGGGACGTGGCTTCAGGGCCACACGGCCACAGAACCACCTGGTGGAGGGACGCGGCTTCAGGGCCACACGGCCACAGAACCACCTGGTGGAGGGACACGGCTCCACAGCCACACAACTACAGAACCATCTGGTGGAGGCACAAGGGAAACTAGGATGAAACCCTGGATCCCTGACCTCCACATCCACCCACATCTGTGTTTCCCTCTCAATAATTACTTCATTATCTGATTTTTCTTAGATCTCCCCAGTAAAATTTTTCATTTTTTAAATAGATTAATATCTAAGTAATAAACAGTAGATGCTGTTTTAAAGCATTGATATCTGATAAAGCATTTTCCCCCATTTTATATCATTAAAACAAATAAAAACCCTGTTTTCAGTCATTGATCTAATTTTGCCTGTGCTTCAGTTATATTCTTAATAGTGATTTTAATAGTCCAAATGACTTGACTTTATGGTTCACTATTATAGTACTTGAATATGTTAGACTTATTTTACTTTTATTGTAAACAAATAATGTAGTAACATTTCTTGATCTCATGGAGTTATTGGGTTAAACATAGTTATAAGAGGTTAATTAAAGCTATTCAAAATAAATATAAATGAAATATACTAATAACATGGCAATTATGCGGTCCAACGTATAGGCAGACCTTACCCAGATGCTTTCTTAGTATAATTTATTTGTTAAGTTTTTTTGAAAATAAACTTGTCAATCATAATCGTTTTCAACACAGCACTCTTATTTGAATTTATTTATGTTGAATCATGGTTTCAAGTTCTCTTTTCATGAATTGTCATCACTGAATTTCAAATAGTATGTAAACTAAAACCAATATAAGCAGGAAACTGAATCTCTCTGACATCTTTTGTTTTTAAATCTGAAATAATTTTTTAATTTCAAAATATTAAGGGGTACAAATGTTTTAGGTTACATGGATCACTTTTGTAATGCCTGAGTCCCAGCTGAACGTGTTCCCGGCACCCCGACTCTGTTCATTGTACCTGTTGGGTAGAGTATCGCCCCTCATCTCCTGTCATCCCACTGATTTCCACTGAGCTTTGCTTCCTCTGCACCCACATGGAGCCATCCTTTAACTTCTTTTGTAAATGCATTCCTTTTTCCAAAAACCTATCCTGAATAAACTGAAAACTTATAACCAGAAATATGTCACAAAAGATAGGACACACTATACTTTGACTTTCAGCTTCTCCTCTAGAGAAGAATTTACATGTGATAAATCTGTTTCTCTTGACTGTAACAATCTTTTTGGCATTTTTAAAAATTGTTGTAAAATGTACATAATCAAAAGGTCTAATTTTCACTACTGTTAGGTGAACACTTACGTGATGTTGAGTATAGCCACAGTATTGTGCAACCATGGCCACCATCTACCTGCAGAACTTTTTCATCTTCCCAGACTGAAGCTCCACATGGCCACAGTGCTTCTGAGGCCAACTTGATGCTCAGTACAGGGTGTAATGAACATGCTTATGAATGATTGATAAGCCCACGGCCCTCACCCAACTTGTTGTTGAAACACGAACCAGGTCAAGATCGCAGTCCTGTAACTTGCCCAAACAGAATCCACTGGTGGTTGTGACAGCCCATTGGTCAGCCCTCTGGAAACAGCTGTCCAGCTGACCACCATTCCCCTACTTCTTGTAAGCTTTTCCTCATATTTCCCATAGTATTCACTATGCATACTCTGTGAATGTGGCAACGTCTTTGTCAAATGACGTTCAGAACAGAAGCAAATGTTTCCCTGTGATCTTGACCTCTGATATGAGATCCAAAAGATCATCCCGATCTAACAGACCAGTGATCCTGCTATATATTAAAAAACAAACAAACAAAAAAAAAACTGCTTTGTCAGGATGTCCTCTTAGTGATGCTACACTTCCTCTTAAATTGTTGTCTTTTGCTTGTAAACACATCTCAAGGCCTATGTGTGTCCAGCACTTTTAGTTGTTTTCATCAGGAGAATTGGCCAGGGCACCTGCTTGTCCACACTGCAAAATGGACCAGCTTCCTAATTCCTGGAGACAGTGTTCGGGCGGGCGCCTCCTCCTCCACGGCCGCTCCCTGCTGGCCTGGCCTGGCTGGGCAATGCCCCAGTGCTGGGTCCAGCTGCTGGCACCTGCTGCCTGACAGCCCTTACGGCGGCCCTGCACCCTCCCAGGTGCCACCGTTCCTTGTGTGACAGCATCCCCTTCTCTGTTTTCTGGTAAGCTCTGTTCTGTCTTTTCTAAGTCAGCTTTGTGCATCTGACTTGCCCTGAATTTCTTCTCCTTACCATTACAGACTTCAGGGGACCACACACACTTTCTCTCAAGATTCCTGGCAATGAACTTTAACCCATATTTGTTCAATGAACATTTATGTTTTCACTTATCAGGCATTGTTCTGAACTCTTTTCACACCCAGAACAATTGTTAGAGATAAGTATTATTTATTACCTTATTTTCAGATGAGGGGTTGATTACAAAAAGTCTAAGTAACTTGCTCAAGCGTGGGGATATGTGCTGTCTGGCCTGAGTCAGGGCTCCCAGCTGTGCTCTGAGCGTGTGCATCCCCTGAACACACCACTTCTTTCTTACCAGCAAGAAATGTCCCCTTGTTTCTTCTTAAGTTTTCTTAAATTTCCCGCGGTAAAGTTTTGGCATTACTGATAATGCATTAGATATTCTCACTTAAGTGAAAGAGCTTTCTGTCGGATGCTCATAGGATGGAAACCCTCAACACTGTGGTTACAGGATAATCCAGATGGGGTTTTCCTAACACCTGTTACTTGACTGCCCCTTCTTCCCCTCCCCCACACGTGCTCTTCACTGTATAAAAACACTCACTTTGGGGACTCCCAGACATCAAATGTTTTCCAAACACAGAATGCCACAATTTAATCTCTCCCATTAAATATATAATTTGAAAAGAAATGAAGCAAGAGTGTCACAAGTCCCAAAGAAAAAGTATTCATGTCTTGTGCCTAGACTTGTAAGTGTTCTTGGTATAATGCATAGACCACTTTATATCTTTCTGCTCTGCTTTGCTCATCTCCAAAATGGGGCAACTTCTTAATATTGTCATGCAAGTAATCAACAAACATCAACTCATTACAAAGCTCTCTCAGTGGTAGCAGTATAATTACTACTCCCACTCTTCCTCCTCCCAGAAACTATTAGAAAGAGAATGTTAACTAACTACATCAGACACATTTCCTAAAGGATTTATTTTTCTCCTCAGATAAAATTATTTAGCTGCTTAATTCAAATGGCACTTAAATTCTGCTTACCTTTAGGGAACAGTTCAAGATAAGAAAAGATCAAAGTCCATTGTTACTATGTAAACAAAGCTATCCAGAGAGATTTTTAGTAAGCTCAAAGTTACTCAAGTTTTAAAAAATCTTTTGAGTCTTCAAGCTTTGGATCTGAAAAAGTATAAAATTAAAACTCAAACCTTCAGGTAACCATAGAGACACTTCTTAATTAGAAGGTGTTTCTTGAATTTGTAACATGAACCATGTGACGTTGTCTATCCCTGGGGTTTCTGCATCCAGAAGTTACTGTTGGAATTATTGCTGTCTGGTTTCACTTTTGTGGGTTTGTAATAAACAGACCCTTTCTGAGTAATGTTTACCTGACCTTGGGTTTCCCCATCATAGAATTCCTGAAATAGAATAGGTTATCGTTGAATGGAGCTCTCTGAATTATAAAATTTGCCAACTCCACAGTCATACTGAATTCTCCCAACAGGCTTGGTGGGTATTATCATGCCCATTTCACAGACTCAGAAACTAAGGCTATAGGTTCATCTGCTGGTGGTGGGGTGGAGGGAATCCCTGGGATGCCCTATGATGGGTAGCTCTGGTTATACTTTGTGTAGATGGTGTTTTCTTCTCAGATGTGGTTTTTGTTCCTTATGCTACTTAGCCGGCTCAGTTAAGGTTCTATGAATTCCCTTCTGGCATCAATGATCTGTGATTCTACGTAGCCAGAATAGAAACTATCCTTGTGTGTCACATGGCTCACCACTCTTTGCCATCTCTGGGTGAACATTCAGTTCAGCTTGTCTCTGGAGATTTTGATCTGGGACTTTCAGAAACCTCACAGTTCCTCTGTGGTTTGCTCCACTGTCAGAGAGGCCTGGGCCTGACCCAAGCCCCCAGAACCTGCAGAAACACAGCTGATGTGCTTTATAAACCCCTGGTTATAAATGTACAATAGGCCGTGAGTTTCTTCCCTGGACAGAGGGTTTCTAGGGAAGCGAGAGCACAGCAGTCTTTTCTTTATCCCTTGGTCTCTGCCCCATGCTGGTGGTTACTAAGCAAGTTTGCAACCGAGCTTCGTGATGTCAAGTGCTGTGGGAGACCCAGACCATGTCCTGTGCGCTGCCTGCTTTAGAGACTCCAAGTTTGGCTAGGGAAAAAGGTGGGATCCCTGGGTGGGAGAGTGTCACCAGAAGCTGTTGGACCACGAGGGCTCTGACTCTGAGAGGAATAGTGGTCTGGGCTGGAGTGAGCTGGAACTGCCCCAGGAGGGGCTGGGCTGACGCTGGCCCTGGAGGGTGGTGAGGGATCAGATAGAGCACACAGTCCAAGCGTGTCTGGGCCATGCTGCATGGGACTGATTCCTGGCAGGGAGTGTGGTTAAAGAAATCTGTGAATGGGAAGATTGAAGACAGCTGCTTTGACCTCCCAAGGTGCAACTTCTCTCTCAAATCCCCCAAACGCTGCCTGTACTCACTGGACACGGATGGCTGTCGGAAGCCAGCATGGGAAGCCTGCCCACGGCTCTGAGCTAGACCAGCTACTTTTCACTGAAAAGCAAATTCTGCTTTCCTTTTAGGTAGAAGAGAAGAGAAAAACATGGGGACCAGGCTGGGGGACCAAACGCTGTCAGGGTGGCTTTGTGCCAACCCGCTGGCAAGGGAGGGCAGAGAGAGAGGCTGGAGAGTAACGGTGGCTGGAGTGGAGAGACCCGAGAATGGACGGTCAATGATGAGAAATGAGGCGGGGCCACATGAGGTGAGCAGATCAAGGTCAAGATGGAATGTCCAGGCTCATGCCAAACACGCAGCATGAGTGCCAGCCGGGATGAGTGTCCCGGCTCATCCCAGCCCTCAGCATTTGCCTCGTGCTCACAATGAACATTTTCTCTTATTCAATATACACATCAGAACGCTATGGCACCACACTGCATGGCCCGTGTGAAACAGGCACACTTTCAAACTCATATTTGAGACACTTCTAATAACTGTCCAGCAGCCATGGTTTTCCTGTTGCACCACGCAGGACTAGGAGTTGTTTGCTCTGCTTTCTTGTTTTTCGGATTTGGTTAATAGTGAATGGTCTGTTGCTAGCCATCCTGGCAATGCTCGTGTGGTTTGGCAGAGTTTTCCCCCGGCCCCATTGGCAGTGGGAGATAAACAAGCCGTGTCCCAGTAGGGTGACATACAGACTCCAACTTGGCACCTTTTCTTTGCTGACTTCATAAGCATTGCCTGGAAACACCCTGCCTAAACGCAGTGGTGAGTGCACCGTGGAAAAGCACGTATTTGGGTAGAACCAAAAAGCTTCATGCTCATCACCCTGGAGTATGGCCCCTCTTAGGCAATCTGGTGCAACAGACTGGATTTTGTGGAGAAACCATGGAGTCCTGGCGATTCCCAAATGCCCTGTGGACGGATCAGTAATGTCGGAGGCAAATCTCGGCAGGTGACATTTCTGGCTCTCTTGGGGTGTGGGCAGCACGGTGTGAGTGTGTTTGGATTGGTGTGCTTTCGTCGATTCACACCTTTAGTGGCTTTCCCTTGCTCCCACCATTCAGTCCTACATTAAACCTCCCAAACGTTTTCTAGTGCTTGAACTGGGGCCCACAAATACAGGCCCTTGCACAGCCTGGACTCTTCCTTGGAGACCACGCACAGATTAACTTACAGTAATATCTGTCTCCTCATTTCATTGTTACTTCTCCAGTGGCAAGTTTAGGCCATCAAGGCAGAAGTCACATTTTCTGGTTTAGTGTTGCCCTCTCAGGGAGCAATTTTTCTTCCCTTTTTGGGAGAAGAGAAAAGAAAAACATGGGGGCCAGGCTGGGGGACCAAATGCTGTCAGGGTGGCTTTGTGCCAACCCGCTGGCAAAGGAGGGCAGAGAGAGGGGCTGGAGAGCAGTGGTGCAGATTACAGGCAAGGGCCCGCTGCTCACACCCTCCCCAGAGAGCCTGTGAGAACCTGTCAGTGGCAGAATCTACCCGGAGCCCACTGCACACAGAGGTGGGAAGTGACTTTCCCGGCTTTGCCCCTGTGGACAAGGGGAGCATTTTGAAGGCAAACTCAGTGCCAAATGTGAACACACACACCCAGCGCACAGAGCCATTGCTGTAATACCCATCACACGGAAGGAAAAGTAAGGTACAGGAGGATCAACTAACTTGTGACTTGTCCAAGGTTGACAATGAGTAAACATTGGATTTGGACTCTAACCTCAGGAGATCTGCGTGGCAGCCCCTGCTGTCAACTACTTTGGCCACCTTTCTGCTGGGTGTGGCATGAGCAGGTGCTGTGGCAAGTGTGCTTCAGGGCCACCTTCCTTACCCTTAGAGGCATCCCAGGAGGCAGACAGCAGAAGCAAAGTACTGTTGTCCCATTATCCAGGTGAGGAAAGGCTCGGGGGTGTGGGGCCACGGGAGGAAGAGGCAGTTTCTCTAACAGCAGAGGGAGGAGCTGGATCGCATCGTTCTCCCTCTGGCCAGGCACCAGCAAAATGATGCCTGAAGGTGAGCCGCCGTCTTCATCCACCATGGAGGTCTCGTGGCTGGTGGGAGTGTGGGAAGGTATGGGGTGGGCTCCTAAAACACCGCCAAAGCATCCCCGGGGAGCCGGGATTTGAGCGCCTGCTGAGGGAAGGACCACGGACAGCACTGCCGGGCACGGAGGTCATTGCTTCTCCAGCTCTCTCACTTCCTTCCACTCCGTCCTGCAGGCAGCGGGGAGGCGCAGCAAGGGGACGGCTTGAGGAAAAGGCATGAAGAGACATACTGCCGTCATTCTCGCAGGTTTCCAGCCTAATTCGTGGCTCAACTGCAGGAAAATCCACACAATATTGAAATTTGAGAATTAGACTGATAGGCTTTTTAGTACCTGAAAATGAGACTTTACAAATCCCTGAAGTTGACTGCAAAAGCTAGCTTCCCCGAGACACCATCCAACCGCGTGGAATAGAGAAGGGAAAGGAGGTTGAATGAGAATGTGGGTGACAAGTAAAACTATTTCCTGAGTATTCCTTTCCACGTCCACCCCGTTCCATAAACTGGACACACAGACATCATCCTCTCAGATTTTCTCAAAATACTGTGAATGGAATTGTTATCCTCATTTTACAAATGACAATATGGGCTTAGAGGGTTCACTGCCTTACCTGATTTAAGGTCGTAAAGCTTGAACAAAATATGAAAACCAGATAAGCTCATTCCATCAGGTTAATACAGCTAAGTGGGATAAAGATACTGGAAATCAGAGTTGGGCTTGATCTCTCCTTAGTGGGTTTGATCCTGTCCAGATGTTGGACACGTGTCTACAATATTGTAATAAATTCTCACGGAGACATTGTATCACTTGATGAGAAATTGGTGTATTGATAATGAATCATTGATATTCTAGTAAAGCAGCCACTAATTGTGATATTTGGTAAAGAATCCAAGTCTATGGTACCATTAATGGTATTAATGCTTGAATATGACATTGATTTATGCAGACAGGCATTGAAGGTGCTATTTCATTGCTTGCCAAGAGAGAGGACAGCGCAGACTGACGTGACAAAACCAGGAGATCAATAATCCTTTGTAGATTAATGATCAGCTGGTGGAGAGAGAAATCGTGAAAATGATAGAAATAGAAAGACTATTATTCCAGACTTAATTCTACTCAGGATGGTAAGCCCAAGTCAGAATCCATTATAGCTGGCACGATGAAGCTTGGAATTGAAGAAAGGAGATTGCAACAAATAAAGATCTGGCAATCACTAAGAGCCAGGATATTTTGTGAGCAACATGAGGCCCATCGTAGATCTGCTAGAGCCAGCCTCAGCCTCTGCCTTGGCCTCAAATTCAGCTTTAACCTCACCTCAGACTCAAATTCAGCCTCAGTGTTGGACCCACAGTCAGCCTCAGACTCAGCTTCACTCTCAGCCTTGTATCCAGACTCAGCCTTAACCTTCAAGCCAGATTCAGTCTCAACCTCAGCCTCAGACTCAGACTCAAACTTAGCCTCAGATTCAGCCTTAGACTCATACTCAGCCACAGCCTCAACAGCCTCTGCTGTAGCCTTAACCTCAGCTGTCAGGAAAATTTGATTCTGACACGATTGTAGTGTTTGCCTCTAGCTCTGAATTCCTTATCCCTTCCACACCTTAGTTTGCTTTCACTACATTCAGGATCAAGTCTCTTTGCCCTTAAAAATTACACCATATATTATTATTATGTCATCATCACCACTACCCTACTATCATCATCATCATTGCTATATTGCAGATATTTTCTCCTCCAGAAAACTTTGTCTGTCTTTTATAATTGCATAAAAATAATACTAAAAGTCTCATGTTTTTTTCTCAAGGAAAATGTCTACAACCTCTAAGCCCAGCAACTGCGCACAAGTTCTAAAATACCTAGCAATTAAGTTTACAAAAAAAAAAAGTATAATATGAAATAGCATGAATTAGAACTTCCTTAAAATGAAATATTGGTAAAACTGTGTGAATAGTAGAAAACTGAATATTGACTCCAAGATAGCATACAAAATCTCTCTTTCTTAAATCTACCTCATATATTTGAATCCATGTGCCTAATTAAAAAAGTAAAAGCTCATATCTTTGGGAGGATCTACTTAAATAGAGCAAAATTTTAAAATTTTCTACTAAATTAAAGGATACTAATGATTCATAATTCTGTACCTTAAGCATCTAACAAAGTTTTAAGACAATCTGAGAAAAGTATCTTCCAGGATTCTAACCTACGGCACCAGGGCGTGTTCATAACATACTGGTCTCCCATCCGCCAGGGATGAGTCAGTCTGTCTGGACTTAGGTCCTAAAGAGTACTTGGGGACTTGTGAGAGCTGATGATGGAACATATGGATGATTGCCCGATTCAACTGTCTTTACCTTTTGACATGAAATTCCAAGTAGAAATGGCAGCATTAACTTTAAAGGGTAAAACAAAGATGTGTGAGCAACTCGGGAGGGCCCATGGTCAGTTTCAGCACAATAATGCCGTCTCTGTGAAGTCCAAGGGATGGAAGAACCGGCACAGCTCAGATTCCACACTCAGCATGTGCTGTTTGATAGAACAATTATTTTGTGGCTTATAGGTTTTAGTGCACTTTGCCGTGGAACCAATAGAAGCTGTTTTCGATTCTTTACACAATTCCTCCTTCTTTCCAGAGTTAGACTTCTTTATGAGTGAGCTGGTGACCTGAATAAATGGGGCCATAAAGAAAGTGGTGACAATGACCCCAGAGCAATAATTGTGACCGTAGAAAGCTAAAACCTGCTATTTTCAGAATCCACTTAAGATTGTAGTTACTTAGTAGTGGATAGGTTATAAGATGATTTTCATAATCAACTCAGGTAGGACAGGGCACAAATCTTAAGTATTAATATTACATAATTCAGAAGCCTAAACTATCTTATAACTTCATTTAAAAGAAATTAAATGATCTCAATCACATGACCAAACATGAATACCCTAAACTAAATATTTTTAAGTATGAAAATTATGCATAATGAATTGATCCCCTCAAAGAGTTTAGACGGGAATATATTAGTGTTAAGAGACACCAAAATCTTCAGTGCTGATTTTGTAAATCCCATGTACATTTTGAGTATGACTATCTGAGACTCTTAGATTCTTTTTTACTAGAACTCATGTTAGTGTTTTTATTTAAAAATACATTTCTGGGCTGCCCTTGATGACACACTTATAATCCTAACACTCTGGGAGGCTGAGGCAAGTTGATTGCTTGAGCTCAGGAGTTGGAGACCAGGCTGAGCAGGATTGAGACCCCATCTCTACTAAAGGTAGGAAAAATAGCTGGGTGTGTGAATGGTACTGTAGTCCCAGCTACTCTGGAAGCTGGGGCAGGAGGATCACTTAAGCCCAAGGGTTCCAGGTTGCTGTGGGCTATGATGCCACAGCACGGCAACAGAATGTGATGCTGTTTCAAAAAATAAATAATGAATGAATAAATAAATAAATAATATCTATTTCTACTATGAAAATTGATGTCCAGAATAATGATCATGGAACTTAAAAAACAAGATGAAGCTGGTCAAATTTTACCTTGAGGACCCCAAACCAGCCGTCTGGACTCCTGTTCCTAGATGGTAGTTTTCTTTTTTTCTTCTTTTTTTATACTTCTTTCATTTTTTTCCTTCCCTCAGAATTAACTGCTTTTGTATCAATCAGTGCACATATTTAAGGAGATACCCCCATCCCGGTATAATTGCAGTTGACCAGCAAGAGGAAGCAGGAGCTACAGAGCTGATATGCTGATTAGTGAATCCCAGCACCACTGAATTGTTGGGAAAGCTTCAGAGGGGCACAGGAATATGATCTGGAATCCCTGGGACCATGATACAGAACCCACTGTCCTATTCTCAAAGACCCTAACATGTGGTTGGAATCATAGAGACTGAATCCTTACATACATGGTTTTTACTTAGGACATTTAGTGCAATCTCTTTCATTTAAGAACTAATGACTGGCTTATATAGGATTTTATATATATATACATATGTGTGTATGTATATATACATATGTATGTATGTATATATGTAATTAAAAAAAAATTCTTCATCAGTAAATTGCCAGGCATCATGCTAAGTCTTTTCACATTTGTTGTCTCACTTAAGCAAACTCTCAAATGTGTCAAGGTATCATAGCCCCACCCAGCTGGATTCCCTCATGACCTTGCCCTTCAGCAGATCATAGTTGAGTGTTTCGTGAGGCATAAGAAGTAAATCCCAAGAGAGAAATGGGATTTCTGATACTCAGAATCCCCCCGAGACCCGAAATGCACCCTCCACCCTGAGTTTGCTGAGTGTGTAAACTTCAGCCAGTGTCCAGGACATAGCAAAGGGTGCACATGCGAGCTTCCAAGCAGGGTGAAGTCTCAGCCCCTCCACAGTTCTTGACCTATACATGTTGCTCCTTGGTCCAGATGTGGGTAGCAATAAATAAAAGTATATGATCCTTTCATTAGTTGGTTGTACACAGAAAATAGCTTTCTGGGTCCACAATGGCAATGTTGGCTGACAACAGTAATAACAAGGATAGCTGATATTTATTGAGCTAAGCACTGTTCAGTGTGCTTCATCTAAATCTCATTTATTATTAAAAGCATCTCTGTGAAGTGGGCATTGCCATTGTCACTATTCTGTAGAGGAGGAAAGTAAGGTACTGAGAAGCTAAGTAATGTGTCTGAAATCGCATAAGCAATGGATAGTAGAATTAGCTTCAAACTCAGCTCTCCTGATCCCTTGCCTGGGCTCCTGGCATGCAGTACTGGGCACAGCAGATGACAAGAGGTTGTGTGTGCATTTCTTGGAAAAAGCACTACCACAGGGTGACAGCCAGGAGCAGTGGGCTGTGGTCAGGCTTTGAGCCAACAGTGCCAGGATTTCAGCAAGCCTTGGACCTCCTGGCCTCCAATGACCACACTGAACAAGAAGTTCTCCAGGGTTTTTCTCAGCTCTGAACTATGTGACATTAAGAAAAAAAACCTGTGATGTATGAAGTATTTCACACATTGAATAGATAAGTAGAAGTCATACAGATTAACTAAAAGAAAAAAAGCCTGAGTTCAAAAATATTAATTTTTACCAACAATGAAACAAAAAACAATGTTGTCAACGTGTCTTCCCATACAAAATGATGTGACTAGACTAAGAAGAAAAAGTGAAATTCAGTAACATTTTAAAACACTAGGTTTGGCTACATATTTTGTTATGTGTTGCATTATAGATGCAGCATGAGAAAGAGCCAGGATGGCAGAGAGGTCCAGGTGGTCACCAGGCCACTATGAAGACAGGTGCCAGTGGCTGCTGATAGGGAGGCCTCCAGCAGGCATGAGTCAATGGCCTGGATGTGACGAGCCATCCTTTTCCCACTGGGTCACGACCTTTGCAAGTCCACCGTGGGATGTGCAGCCCAAGAGGACAAGGACGGAACTGAGGTCTCTTCAAAGGGGCCAATTCAAACTCTTAAACCCAAGACAAGAGGGTCCCAGAGTAAAGTGCATGTGGAATGGGACCCTCCAGGATAAGGGAAGGACAAGACGTGACTCTAAAACTGTCCGAAGGCTCTCAAGGGCATTTATGGACAAGGATGCCAGTTCTAGAATTTCACTGAATAAATGAATGTGAATTGCAACAATAGCAAGCTAGGAGGAAATAAAAGGATAGCACAGCTGTCCCACCACCACCACCAACCCCACTGTCAGGAAAGATGTGTCAGACCCTAAACTCATCACAAAAAGTCATACAATTTGCCTTGGACTTCTACAGAAATGTATTATCAACTTCCTAGAAAGTACAAAAGGGAATTCAGAGAGAATCTATGGAAGGGGACCCTTCAGCAGTCTTATTTTCACGGTGTCCTTGCACTGTGAGCTTAATAGTCAGACTGTGTATAGGTCAGCGATGCCTTTTCCTCAGATGTTTAAACATTATTTCTAGCTATGACAGTCTTGCCCCTTACTCTATTATTTTTTAAAGGTAATGCTATGAATAGTTTAAAAATAGGAATCCTCCTATAATGTGGTAGTGATAAAAAGTGACTCTATAAAATCCCAATATAACACAATTTGTGGTCAGTTCTGATTCTCCACCCAAGGGAGAGGAAAGACAGAGACCAGGAGAGGAAATGGCAAGAGACCCAATTTTAAAAGGTAAAAAGACAAAGGATGAGTCCCCTTTTTGCCAGTATTCTCTCAGTTCACTTCCTTCAGACCAAGTTCCATGCAACCCGGGCCCAGGGAGGAGGCATTCAGGAATCGCCTCACTTTTCCCGGACCTCCCAGGCTGAAGCCACGCCCACCCAAAGGAAAGCCAGGGCAGACTTCTGCCACTAGGTGGTGCCCAGCCGCACACAGGACTGGCCTAGTTTGACCAGGGTGCCCAAAACCCTAGGACAGGCAAACCCCTACTGGTCATTCATTAGCCTCCAAGAATGTCACACTGAATTTATGACATTTGCTTCCTTTACACTGTTTTTCAATGTCCTTTCAATCCAGCATTCCAGAGTAAAATTAAAAAAAAAAAATTACTCTGCCCCTCCCACCCCAAACTTGCACTCCGGAAACAGGCATTTCCTATTTGTAAAGCCTCTTTTAGGCAGTTACTTCCATAGTTCTCAATAATCTATTTATATCACAGTTCTTTGTATCATGAGTTCTCTCATTCCTCTTCCCTCCACCAAGTAAGGAGACGCCTCCTCTTCTTGCTTCTCCGAAATAACTTGTGGTTAATTTAATTTCAGTATTTACATGATCACTGTGCAAATATTACCCACGTTTGAGCCAAGAGTCCTATGATTACATTTCCTTTTGTGTAGAAATGTTCTCCTTCCTGAAGTTAATAGGTACCTCACTTTCATTTGCTTTGTCTTCAATACAACTATCATCAAATAGTCCGCATATTCAGACAGAACTACAGATCTCTCAATTCATATATTTTTACTTAATTCCTTCCCCCCTCCTTTTTTTCTACAGAGACAAGCCACCCCTTCTGTAGGCATCCTGGAGACTAAGTCCAGATGTTTCCTAGAGCTTTGTTTGAATCTCCTGCCAGGATCTGGAAGACCCCCCATCAGGCTACCTGGGGAAGAGGTACCTGAGATGGTCTTGCTCCTTAAAGACACCCTTGAGAGCCCTTGATGTTCCAGATCTTGGGCCGTTCTGGGATGGTCTAGCCCAGTAACCACTTCTTATTGTTTTTTTTCCTGCACTGGCAAAGATTTCAGTTCTCCTTGCCCCCAAGTCAATCAGTAGGCAAGTGCCCCTTCCACGGTTTTCAGATTCTCTTGGCAGCTTTTGGCTGTGGTCACCTCCTGTCCCTTTTCTTGGTCCATTTGTATTTTTAATTCTTTTACTGTCATTTGAATGAAAGTGCTGAGGGGCTGATGTGCGGTTCTTCCGTGGGGTTAACTGGGAATTCCTTAACTTCTACAATATATTTTATATTTAGGTCTTTTGGGACTAAAGAATTAGGGGAACGTGTCCAAGGCATTAGTTAAGGCACGTGTGGTCAGGTCAGCATGCAGCCGTACAGCACAGCAACAGCCAGGGCTGCCGGCCTGCAGGGGGAGGGGTGAATTCTGCCCATCAACACTTGCTTACACCGGAAGAGGTCACCTTTCTTCAAATCTGTTTCCTCTGGAAAACGAGCCTTATCTTCCGATACCTACATCATCCAGCTATCATGGGGGCGAGGATCAACCCTGTGCGCTCATACTCGCTGAAAAGGAAAGAGTGTTCAGTGCAACCTATTTTCATCACCTGTCTTAAAGTTAGCATGCTTATGCGTGCAACGGAACGAGACTTCAGCCTTTTCGAAAATAGAAGCAACCAATGGTGCAAAACCATTGCAGTGCGGAAGACCAGCCCACTGACTAATTTTCAGGATTGAATCCAGTGCCTGAGCGAGGGCCCCAGATGCCTGGTGCTGGGGCTTCTCTGCTGCTGCTTTAAGACTGCAGAGCGCCCCAGCGGCCAGAGGCAGGGGAGGGGTCCCCGCTCGCCTCCGCGCTCACTCGCTCTGCTCGCCGGGCTCACAGGCAGGGGAAGGGCGGCCCAGGCATCCATGTGATCG
>CAUYON010156266.1:0-45085 GCA_963573935.1 Arctocebus calabarensis
GGTACTCTAAGAACATTTCCAGCGTTGTTTGGAGGACACACTCAGTGGGATTCAGAATTCCTGGAGAATTGCCTTTGCGATAAGCTGGAAGTATTTCTTTAAATTCTGTCTCTTAGTTTTTCAAAGAAACATCAAGAAACCATGAACAACATTAGTAAGGAAGAGTTTGACTGCCACTTGCTTGATGAAGGTTTTACTGCCAAGGACATTCTTCATCAAAAATCAATGAAGTTTCCTCTTCTGATGATAAGGATGCCTTCTATGTAGCAGACCTCAGAGATGTTCTGAAGAAACACCGAAGATGGCTAAAAGCTCTTCCTCATATCATTCCCTTTTATGCAATCAAATGTAATGATAGTAGAGCCATTGTGAAGACCCTCACTCCCATTGGGACTGTGGATTTGACTGTGTTAGCAAGACTGAAATACAATTCGTGCAAAGTCTCAGGGTGCCTCCAGAGAGGGTTATCTATGCAAATCCTTGTAAACAAGTGTCTCAAATTAAGTATGCTGCCAATAATGGGGTCCAGATAATGACTTTTGACAGTGAAGTCGAGTTGATAAAAGTTGCCAGAGAACATCCAAAGGCCAAGTTGGTTTTGAGGATTGCCACTGATGATTCCAAAGCAGTCTATTAACTCAGTGTTAAATTTGGTGCCACACTCAAAACCAGCAGATTTCTTTTGGAATGGGCAAAAGAGCTAAATATTGTGTCAGCTTCCACATAGTAAGTGGCTGTACTGATCCTGAGACCTTCATACAGGCAATCTCTGATGCCCGCTGTGTCTTTGACATGGGAGCTGAGGTTGGTTTCAGCATGTGCCTCCTTGGTGTGGGTGGTGGCTTTCCTGAATCTGAGGATGTGAAGCTTAGATTTGAAAAGATCACTGGTGTAATCAACCCAGCATAGGACAAGTACTTTCCATCAGACTGTGGAGTGAGAATCATAGCTGAGCCAGGCAGATATGTTGCATATGCCTTCACATTTGCAGTTAATATCCTTACCAAAAAAAAAATTGTATTAAAGGAACAGATAGGTTCTGATGATGAAGATGAGTCCAGTGAACAAACCTTTATTTATTACATCAGTGAAGGAGTATACGGATCATCTAATTGCATCCTTTATGATCATGCTCATGTAAAGCCTCTTGTGCAAACAGACCTAAACCAGATGAGAAGTATTATTCATCCAGCATATGGGGACCAAAATGAGATGGCCTTGACCGGATAGTTGAGTGCTGTGACCTGCCAGAAATGCATGTGGGCATCTTTGAAAATATGGGTGCTTACACTGTAGCTGCTGCTTCTACAATCAATGGATTCCAGAGGCCGACAATCTACTATGTGATGTCAGGACCGACATGGCAACTTGTACAGCAAATCCAGAACCACAACTACCTACCTGAAGTAGAAGAGCAGGATGTTAGCACTCTGCCTGTGTCTTGTGCTTGGGAAAGTGGAATGAAACATCACCCAGCAACTTGTGCTTCAGCTAGTATTAATGTGTAGATAACACTCTGTAGCTATTAACTGTGAGTTTAGCTTGAATTAAGGGTTTTGGGGGGACCATTTAACTTAATTATTGCTAGTTTTGAAATGTGTGTAAGAGTAGGGTTGGCACAGATGCAGCAATATGTAAGATTAGGAGATGGGATCACACTTATCTGTGTTCCTATGGAAACTATTTGAAAATTTGTTTTATATGGATTTTTATTCACTTTTCAGACATGCTATGAAAGAGCACCCCTCTGCTGCTCAGCAAGCATTTGTAGCTTATACAGTGGCAGAATGGGCCAAAAGTTTAGTGTTGTGACCTGTTTTAAGAATAAAGTATCTTGAAATAGAGAGAGAGAAAATGTGGTATAATTTACCAAATGGAACTGGCTAAACTGCAGAATTGTGACTCTCTGAAAGATGCATTCAAGTCAAGCAGCCTTCCTAATTTCTATGCATGTCTCCCCTCTGAGACATCCTAATATCAGGAACCATGAACTCAAAATGGCAACCATCTTTGGTTGCACTATGTCTGTGAACAGACTTTTCCCAGAATGAAACATCTGAAATCTCCAACCAAATCTAGACTAACTGATGCACACGTGCATCACTTGTTACAACTGGCAGTGACAAAAATGGAACCAGACATTGACCATCTCATTAGCCAAAAGCAGGCTCAAAGTTGCCCTTGAAATACTGGTAAGTTTGTTGATTTAACTTTATTTGTTCTTCATCTTAAATATCATATTTGTTCCAGTTTTGTTTTTTTTACTTCAAAATAAGATATGTGCAGTGTGCATAGGAATTTGTTCATAGTTTTTTTTTTTTTTAAACTATAGTCCGGCCCGCAGGATGATCTGAGGGACACTGAACTGGCTCCCTTTTGAAAAAATTTGAGGACCCCTACTCTACACAGTAGTACCAGAGATTGTGGGACACTAAGTCATCCAGCTTTTCCCTCCTGGCCCTGTTAATTTCATATTTCCTTTAGCACTGTTAACTGTTCTTTAATTATCTGAATCCCACTCTGAAAGTACAAAATTCAAGGTTGCCATCTACTACTCATGTGAGATCTTCTGTAGCTGCTTCCAGGCTTTGTTTATAAATATAAATTTGATAAAGGGTGAAATAATTTTCCCATCACACTCTCTGTCAGTGGGAATACTTTCCCAGGCACTTCATGCTAATTGAATTCGTGGCAGCCGTTGTGTCATTCTGAAGAATTAATTTTCCATCTTGCTCTACTCAATACCCAAATTTCTTCTTCTTTTTTTTTTTTGGAATTGATTTTGTTATATTTATTTATGATTCTTTAAAAGGCCTCCCCCCACATATTATCCATTCACCCCAAACTTCTTTATAGTTTTTTTTATTCCTCTCTGAATGGGTACAGAATGTCTCTCTATATTTCCAATATTTTCTCTTCCTGGACTTTTGCATGAAGTTATACATAATGTTGTACATGTTCTATTTTTGAATATTTGGAAAAGTAAAAGATAGCTCCATATTGAACTTCTGGGGGAAGTAGTAATGGCACATGTAAGATTTAGTTTATTTTTCTCATATATTTACTATAGATTAAATTATTTAGGCTTTTCTAAATCTGAATGCCACCAGGTACTTATTAATCAGTAATTCTAACCTACCCAAGTTTTTAGCATCGTTGTTTTTCTATTGTATATCTACTCAATTTCTCCACTTTGTATCATCAGCACATTTCATCACCTCACTGTGTTTTCCTTCTTCTGGGTCAGCAAAGTAACCAAAATCAATACTAATGCTGGTCCTTATGACATGCCACCAGTCACTTCCTCAATTTGGTGCTGCTGCCACTCCACAAATAGATACCCTTGGCTTCAATAACCTGTCCAGGTTATTATCCACTTCAGCACCTTGTTTCTCATGGCTCACAATGTGTCTTCCCCACAGAGCACTTCTCTCAAAGGAGAGAAGGCTTCCTATTAAGACACTCGTGTCTAGAATCAGAGATCCTTTTTAAACCAGATACAAGTACCTTTGAGAAAGCAGTGTCCATATAATAGCCTATTACTTCTCAAGGGGGAAAAAGACCCCTCAATTGAATTTTAATGGGAGGGTGTACAACCACTGGACAAAATTCAGCAACAGAAGACAGATTACTTAGATCCTATTGCTTAGATACTAGACAACTCCCTGATTTATCTTTGCCATCAGGGAAGAAAGTTAAATGTTTATCTGTTTGATTTTGTCTTTATACTGGAATCCCCATTGCTACTGCTGAATGCATGAGGTTGCTGTACAATATCAATGCAAAAATAATGCATTGAGAACATGATCTGTAAAGAGAGGGATTTAACACTTACCATCAAAAAGAGAAGAGGTAAGTTTCTCATCTAGAAAAGGGATTTCAGAAACATTTGTCATAAAGTATTACCAGATCTAAGCTCCTGCAAAAGTCTGACCATCTAATTTCAATTCAGAAATATTATAATAATAAGTCTGAAGCTGAATCAAGAGCTCAGTCAGTTCTCTTACATGTCATAATCAATGAACAGAAACTTTAAGGGAGTTATTCCTTTTGCTTTTTTTCTATGTTCTATAATATAAGTGTTTCTAAAGAGTTAAAGAATTTAAGACCCAAGAGTTTCCAGGGACCACATGCATCACTGATAATATTGTAGATTTTCCAAATTAGGTATATCCTCTATGCTCTAGATCTCATGATTTTTAAATCCAATCTAGTTTGCTGTGATTTTTTTTTTTTTTTTAGTGTGGTTTACTATATACAACCTGGCATACATGATTAGGTATAAAAAACAATGTCCACTCTGCTGAGTTATACTATGTCTATAAAACTGCCAATTTGCTCTGTTTTCATCAAAACCAAGTGGCTGGATGACTAATTACTTCTGTATTTAGAAAAATCACAGTGGCTGCTGCAATTTCAGACCAAAATAATTTAACTGGTGGATAATTTTGCAGCACATGTACATGTAGGCTAAGTTAAGTTCTTAGGTTAAATCTGATGAAAGAAAGGACCTCATATGAATCCTGAAGACAATGAATTAGAAGCACAAAAGTGAAATAAGTGACTAAAGGATCAGAGGAGAAAACAGAAAAGGAAGGTAATGCTTATGCCACTTGTAGAACCATCACGTTGCATTTGCTCCCTTTGTTAAACACAGGCCAGGTTAGGGTCTATCTATCTCTAATCATTTTAGCTGTTGTTTTAATGAATGTCAAATTACCACACTCTCCCAAGAATTCAGTTAGGAAGACCTTCTGACGAGTCTTTTACCACGTTTTCTTTCAATGCAGTAGAAATTATAATGAAGAAGTTAAATCATTCTTTATAGATAATAGGAATCAAGTCCCCAAAGCTTTTATGACTCACTGTCCTTTTGGCAACAACCCTGAGTTTCACATTTGTATTTAATATTTCAAGAGGTTGTTTTTTCAAAATAAGGTTCTGAAATAATGTCTCTCTGTGAATACAAATCCTATATCTTTGTATTACTCAATAATTTAAGACACTCTAGAGATACCCAAGTACAAGGATACTTTTGTTTATAATTAATAAAAAGCTGAAATATACTTCATTTTTATATAAAACATATTAATTGAGTACCTACTATGTGCCAGGAATTGTGGTCCAGGCCAAGTATGGAATTGAACAGAACAGATACACTGCTCTTATGAAGCATGTATTATACTGGGGATACAGTAATACTAACAGTTACACAATAGTGTGACAAAAACTATAATATGGAATTAGGAAGGTCCATGGGGGCACCAAGGAAGGTCATCAGTCAACCTGGATTTGGGGTTCACAGAAGGCTTCCTACAGAAGATAAGGGGTGAGTTGAAACTTGAAGGATGACTAGAGAAGCAGGCTCTAGCAAAGAACATGTTACAAGGCTCAAAAGAGTGTGAGAGCAGTAATTCTGAAAGCAACTCCGCAGGACTGAATGATGCAGTAACGGTGGCAGTGCTGACGACTGCAGAGGTGGGCAGGATTCATGCATCTAGATGTACTGTAAGACAGGTTAAAGAACTGCAAGGGGCTGATAGGGAACAGGTTAAAACAGCATCATTAAATTTATTTTAGAAGATCAAACCAATTAGTAAGCTACATATAGCTAAATTTTCAGCATCTGAAGCTACAGGGAACATAATATAGTGTAGATTTATATTTAGGTTCAGTATAAATGGACTTCTGTTGTTCAAAGTATAGCAATCCAGATTCTTTGGTAGGCCTCTGGCTAAAAACAACTGCAAATTTCCTACATTATTTCATCAATGTTCTGGCAAGGAATGAAGAAATTCTCAGAGGCTGAAAGTTATGTAAAAGTGAGAACTCAGTCAGATCAGTGGAGTGATGAGGCTAGTTTCCATTCTGAGAGTATTTGCCAAATCCAGGTGGACTGACTTTTACTTTTTCTATGCCCACAGGACATAGAAAGTATGAGAAAAAAACCCATGGCCTGTTAAATATGGGGTTTTCAAAAGAGACTCTATGCAAAATGGAGACTCCAAAGCCATGTACCTTCAGAGTACAGATGAAATAAAAGCTAGAAATAAAGCCTGAGTGTGGTGGCTTATGTCTGTAATCATAGCACTTTGGGGGGCAAAGGTAGGAGGATCACTTGAGGTGGAGAGTTGGAGATCAGCCTGAGTAAGAGTGAGAGCCTATCTCTTCTAAAAAAACAAAAATTAGCTGGATGTAGTGGTGCTGGCCTGCAGTTCCTGCTACTTGAGAGGCTGAGGCAGGAGGATCGCTTGAGCTCAGGAGTTTGAGGTTGCAGTAAAGCTATCATGACACCATGGACTCTAACCTGGGGCAATATAGTGAGACTGTCACAAAAAATAAATAAGCAAATAAAAACAACAACAAAAGACTAACCAAACAAAACCCCCAAAGAACAAAAAATAATGCCCCTCTCAGGCCCAACTAGAAATAACATTCCCTGCCTGTCTGCTTCATCGTTTATCTCGAAGTTTGATATTAGCTTGTAGGAGAAAAGGGCTCTTTTTAGAATTTATAGCCATAGTAAAGTCCTCAGGAAAGATTGAGGTGGTGTGAGACTGTTGTTTTAGGAAACAGGAGGATACAAATGCAAATCCCTGTCTGGAGGAATTCATAGTCAACCCAGTTCCCAAATAATTTCAGGGACTATCCTAAGAAATATGAGTTTGCAGCCCCAATCCTCAAATAGACAGAGAAATAAAACAAGAAAGTGAGAGCAATCAGAAACAACAGATGGTAGTATTATGTTCAAAAAGCCTTCAGATACTGATATTAAAGAATATAAAATAAGCATATTTAGTGTGTTTATAGAAATAAAATATGGTATTTTATAATGAAAGAAGAGAGGGTAAGCAAGCACATATGTAAAAAATTAGAATTCCTAAAAATAAAAAAATACATTTTTTAAAAATCTAAAACTCAATAAACAAATTTAACAGAAGATTGGAAACAATATAAGAGAAAATTAGTGATATGGAAGACAGCCAAAGAAATGACCCATAATGAAGTGCCAGGAGATAGAGATGAGAAATATAAAAAAGAAGTTAAAGCGTCAGATACAAAATAAGAAGGTGTAGCACATGTCAAGCAGCATTCTAGAAAAAGAGAGGACAGAGAATAGGGAAGTTAAAATATTTCAAGGAATAATGGATGTAAATTTCCCAGAGTTGATAAAATGTACCAAATTCTGAAATCATAAACGTTTAATGAATTCATCTAAGAAGAGTGAATAAAAGAAAATGTATATCTTGAATAATTATCATAAACCTATAGAATCAAAACTAAAGAGAATATTTTATATTTAGTATAAAAAGCTTGTTAGGGTAAATTTTATCCTAATCAACATCATAAGTTTTTATTTATAATGATTTCCCAAAATTACCAAATTAATTAATTATAATGCATTTTCTAATCCAAAGATTATCTTAGATAAAACTTTGTATTTACTTCATTCATTGTTTATTAGCATATATTAATTTATCATTCTATGTTATCTTGTACTTAATTTTACTTCATTCATTGTTTATTAGCATATATTACTTTATCATTCTATGTTATCTTGTACTTAATTTTAAGCTATATGATTCTATTAACTAGGACTTTGGACTTTTAGAATGAAAAGCTATCACAAAGATCATATATTTCAGTTCTTTTTTTTTAAATAAGGAAATAGAGGCCTATAGAAATGAAGTATTACTTTTTTTCTGAATCTTAAATGAGCAATTATTCTAGATTACTAATTACTGTTTGGTACTATTTCCATTCTTTACTCCAATGAAGGGATAGATCTAAGTTTAAATTGTAACACTGATAAAAACCACATGATGGGCACAATATTTTCTGAAACTGTTGGTAGAAGGTAAGTAAAATTGGAGTCTTTTAAAACAGGAGTTTCAAGGGCACAATTGAAAAAAATGTTGCTTTTTTTGCTTAAAGTCACAAATTGTATTTTGCCTAATCACTAAGTAATAATATTTAGGGTAGGAATTGCTATTACAAATTACAGAAACTCCTTTCCCCAAGACTGCTGAGAATAGAACAAAAGCACTTTCTTTTCAAGGGGGTGGGGAGGATAATTATAAGACATACAGCTTTGTTTTGTGTAGACTACGTTCTATTTCTAAATTACATCTATATTCTAAATGAAACAATAAGGGGAGGGATGCTTTTAAGACATATAGCTTTGTTTTGTGTGGACTACGTTGTATTTCTAAATTACATCTATATTCAGTGCAATTAATAAGATGCCATAATAATTTCTGTGTTCTCACTGTACCTGTCCTGAATACAATAGAAACATTAACATTGTGTTTTCTTAGCCTTCTACCCCTCATAAGCAGTGTAAACCCAATAATGCCTCCTAATTTGTTGTTATTGTTTCTTTTAATTTCTGATAAATTTCTAGTTTTCAGAAATTTCTAGGCAGTTTTAATTTAATATACATTAAACATCTTTACTGTTTCACTTAGGCATGGTAAAATTTTTTTTAAAAAGGAAATGTTTTATGCTATAACAAATTATCCTGCAAAGGGAGCAATGTCATAAAAGTCCTAATAGGTGCAGCGGTTCTGGGTCCAGATGTCTAAGGAAAACTCACATGTGATTGTGTAAGTGTCAAAGCAGAGTCACTGTATATATTTATGCAGGTACCCACACCAGCTCTTACATACCTGTCAATAATTCAGGGAAGCATTTTGCTAGTAAATAACTACTTTTCATGAACTCAGTAACTCATTTGTCCCCAGAAAGTCCATGCTTTTTTTTTTTTTTAGAACAAAAGAATGGGTGAAGGTGACCCGTGCACAGCAAATTAATGAGAAAATTACTGGCAAAGTGGGGTGATAAAATCATTTCCAGACCTTTTGAATTGTTTGTAGCTGGTTACTATCACTTCAGCCAGTAGATGGCAGCAGTGCTCTTTCATTCTAAGGCTGCCTTTTTCTTTCTTTCTTTCCTTTTTTTTAAAATCTCTCACTCTCCTGGATGGTTGTTCTCATCTCTGCTGTGTGATGATTTAAACAACGCTTTGATGCAGTAGGATGTTGGTGTTCACAAATCAGGTCTCTCTCTCTTTTTTTTTTCTAAAAAGATAATATACTGGTTTTTCAAAGTCAATTAACACTCAGGGCAAATGAAATGGGGAAAGCAAAAGGTCACTTTCTAAAGGGTTGCCTTGGAACCCTTTGGTAATATTCAGGTGTCATCCAGGAATTGAAAATCACTGGGAAAGGGAAGGAAATAATAATTAGTTCATTTTGTTTCTTGATAACTCCCAATAAGACAGCTTAATATCACTTTTCTGCTTTATTTCTTCATGGTGCCCATGGCCTGTTCCGAGTACTGGCTGACGGTTTGTATATCTTACAGTCAGGAAGGCAGTTGGGGTGCTTTTGGGAGAATTTGGGCAGGAGAGGGGTGATGGAGGGAATCACTAGAACTTCTGGATTGCAATGTGTTTGAATATGCTTTATAAAAGAGAACTGTCTGAGAGTGGCATGAAATTGTTTATTTCTTTGTTTTCAAAATTTAAAAATGACAAATATTTCCCTTTGTATTCAGTTGAAGATTTTAGCTGAATTTTTGGAGAGAATTTTAAAAGTGAGCGTGGCAAGGTCTGGTGAAGGGGCTGAGTGGGGAGGCGTGATTATTCTACCATCATCAGAAACTCTTTGCTAGTAACTTCCCTCGAAAGGTGGTAGAAAGAGTGACAAAAATTATAAAACTGTTGTTTACAGTATAATCAGCCTCAGTTCCAACCCTTAAACAACGCTAAGCGAACCTAAGCTCGAGAGTTGGTAAAATAAGATCTGTAAGTGTAGAGCTGCTCTATTTTTTGACCTCAGACGCACTTTGAAATTATTGCCTGAGTATTTAGATAGTTCACTAAATGCACATCTCAGACTATAACAGCTTGAGGTTTTAATAACTTAACTTGAATTCTATTTAGAAAACAAGCCTGGACATTGAAACGCAATGAGCAGATATTAAAAAATAACCAAACACATAGCAAATGAGATTATTAGCAAACTGACTTTTAAACTTACTGCTGGCAATGTGCCCATCTGGGCAGATCAGAGCTGCACTTACTCACACCTCACAGTTGAGATTGCAGTCACAGTTCTTTTCCATCTTTTTATATCTGTTTTAATATAGTAAGACCTTCACTTGGTTTAATAACCTTTTCCTTCTTGAATAAGGAGTTTCTGTTTGCAATCACATGAATAGAAAAAGACTTGCTCCAGAAACTTTGGGAGATTATTGCATGCCTAGCTACAAAAATAAGGTTTTGAAAGAGCAGAGGATGGAATAACTACATAATGAGTAAATTCTTATGAGGTAAATTATTATTCGGGATTTTTGAACTGGTCTTTTAACGAGGGAAATAATAATAATCACAATCCTGCAAATACCGACGCCTAGTGGGAGACAACAGTAGCTTTGTGGGAAAGCCTGCTTTGTGCTTGTAATTTGTTCTCCTCCCACGTTGCAGTCTGAAACATTACAGGCCCAGGAAGAGACCTGCGCTCACCCAATGGGCAATGTCTCCTTGCTTTGATTCTGTGTACGTTTCAAACCATAAAGGGATGGACATGGTCTGGTACTCCTTTCACCTATCTGGGTCAGAGTTGGGTTTGAGGCTACAGTTAACTGATGAGCTAGCAGAAGGGTTGACTTCAAACTGTGATGTTTTATCATTAGACAAGTTTCTGCTGGGGCCTGGGTGTCATCCAAACGTCCACAGGTCAAAACCAGCAATTGGATAATTGAAATTAATAAAAAAGCCAGAGGATGAATTCAAGGCTGTGTGCACAGGTGAGGGTACACTCTCTATTTCTAATATTTTCTATTAAAATCCTTTGCTTCACTAAGCCCTGGCTTTTCATCTTCTTCATCAGTTCTTTTCGTATCTAGTAGGACTAGCTTTCTTCTCCGTTTTTGAAACTGTTAATGACAAATATTTCCCTTTGCATTCAGTTAGAGATTTTACCTGAATTTTTGGAGAGAATTCTAAAAGTGAGAGTGGCAAGGGGCATTTGGAAGTTCTGGTGAAGGGGCTGAGTAGGGAGGGGTGATTATTCTACCATCATCAGAAACTCTGCCAGGAGAGCCGTGACTGATCTGAGGGGCAGCTTACTGTCCTGTTGACCTGTTCCTGGTCTGACCATTCTCTCTCTTTCTGCCTCTTTGCTACTGTGAAGAATTTCTGTGACTGTCATCTCCTCCCCCTGAGCTCCCACATCAGCACATTCACTACATGTGACACAAGATTGTCACCGGAATCAGCCTGGGCCTCCCCTTGTCAAGGACCGTCAGCACCTGGCCCCCCTCTTCTCAAGCAACTCACTCTCTGGCAGGTGTTACAAGTTAAACTTGAACTTGGTGGTAGCTGCTCCTGGAACTTCAGAGACAGCGCTTCATGGCTGGAATGAGGGGGCAATGAGGAGCCTGCCCCTCCCGGCCACGTGCCAGCGCCATCTCTTCCCCTTACAGATTGCGGCTGCTTGCAAAAGTTGTTTTCTTTTACATGTGTTTTTTTCCTCTTGCTTGTTTATCCACTGTTCACCATTTAAAGTACTACAACATCTTTATTAAGGGGTAAACTTACAAAACATTACTCCTACTTGCATTTTTCTTTAGGTGCCAATGCACCTAAAGCTTTCAGACAACAGTCACCTAGCAACGGCTTTTTCATACTTTAAATGATTTCAAACTCTCATGTTTCCCTCCGTGAGAGCTGTATATTTCACTTTTTTTCTCTCTCTTACAGCTAAAGAAGAGCAACCAAAAAAGAGAAAGTTTCCTCAGCTTCATCACAAAATATCGGTTTTAAACTATTGCTTTGAAATGTATAAAGATTTTCTGTAATAGTGTTCTAATCCATGTGTGACTTTTGCTTAAGTGGCTGGGTGTTAGTTGGGATTAGGTTCCTTTGCAAGGGACAAAAACACCAAAGTATCGTGGGTTTAATCAGAAAGAAATGGAAATACAGGCTGTCCTGGGCTGGCACTGGGGCGCAGGCATCGCTGGGAATCCAGATTCTTCTGTCCTGATTCTTCTGCATCCTGGTCCCTGCCTCTTTGTCTGAGGTAGCAGGTGGGGTACAGAATTTGTATCTTCATTTCATGCATCAGTAAGAAGAAAAAAGTTGTAAGAAGACGTGCTCCCTCTCTTTACGGGGACTTCACAAACATTTCAACACTTGCTTCTGCTCACATTTGATTGGCCAGGGATTCATCATAGTGCCACACTGGGCTTTATTGCGGTCTTTATTTTGTGTCTTCATGGACCAAGTAACATGCAGAGTTTCCATACTGAGGAGGAGGAGGATGGATATCGGAGAATACATAATAGTCTCTGCTATAGGTCGGATACTAAAATTGAGATAAATTGCAGAATTTATATTTCATCATTGAGTATGTTTTCTTCCGGAAGAAGAAATACTTTCTTCTCTTCCTTGGAGAACCCCAGATGACAACAGGGATGAAAATGTGAACATGGTCTGAGCTGTAATTGTTAGAAGGTTTTGTAAATATCCTAGTGGATTACACAGAGCCTTAAAGGACGTAAGCAATATTGCAACATGATTGTGGTATTTGTCATCCTTAGGAATTTGGAATAAGGCCCATCTTGGTGATCATCCAAGGCTTTTTTCATTAAACGGTGTGGAAAAATGTCCTATGAGCTGTGTATCTCAGCATTCAAGGCAAGGCTGTAGAGTACCAACCGTTAAAAAGAAAAATTTAAACTGAAGAACGTGTGCTGAAAAGCATCTGGGGTTTCCATGAATGTTGGTGACCTCTCGGTAACACACTTGGATTTAAAGACAATGAGGATTTGAAGCTTACACATAAATATGTGCCTTCCAGGCCTTTCTTCACTAGCTGGCAGTTTCCTGGGCCAGCATGATCACCCCCTTGTTGGTTGAATACTTTCTGTTGGTTAGATCATCATAATTAGAACATGTAGAGTTTGTGGACGCCTATTCCTCACTTCAGAGATGCTGATCTATTGATTTGAGGTGGGTCCCAACGAAGACTTTTTTTAAAAAGCTCCTTAAATAATTTAAGTGCTCAGCAAGGCTTGACGGTCTCTTAGAGAACATCATCTAACTAAATATTAATGCTATGAATAATTTTCTGTTAATAATATTTGAAAGATGGCTCAGTCCACACATTAAGTCACTGATAATTTCATATTTATACTTTAGAAGGTACTGTAGTACTTAAAAGCAAAGACTAGGACTCACATTTGCATGTGTCCAAAACTCAGTTCTACCAATCAATAACCGTGTGAGTAGGACCGTTGCTTAATCTATTTATAGTTTTGTTTCCTTACCTGAAAAGATTTTTTCCTTACCTAAAAAAAAAAAAATCTGTGCTTAGAGTTTGAGTGATGATAAAATGAATAATTTACATAAAATGCTTAGTGAACTGCCTGACATAATCCAAGAGCTCATAAAAATAATTTTTTATTATTCCATAATTGTATTTTATATAGCATGTCTTTAAGATTGATGAGACAGATATCTTTAGTATACTTCTGTAAATTAAATAATTATAGGTAAGTTTAAGAAATTACAGTGGGTAATTGGATGAATCGTGCTTTTTGAATCCCTCCTGTGTGGAAAGCTCAACTGCCCTAGACCCGACACAGACATATTACATAAAGCGGATCCATAATGTTGCATGCAGGTAGGACGCCGCTGTGTGTAGAGAAGAGACCAAGTAGAAATATAAGATGGGGTATTTGTGGCAGGGATTGCATTTTGGCTGCCAATTTTATTTTCTCCACATTCCATTTTAGAGTACACTGGAATATTTCTAAATTTCTCCTGCACTTACTGTGGTCAGAAGACTGACTTTTTGCAATTGGAATGTGAGCAGAAATGACACTTGTCATTTCTGGGTCTGGACCTTAGTTTACTGGGTCTATTTTCCCATTCCTACTGGGTGGAACCTGATTATAATGGGAGTTCCAGCTTCAACCATGTAGAAAATAATATCCTAGGGAATGGAAGAACAACAAATTGGGAGAATTTATTATTCTGAATGACAGTCTGGATGTGCATTGTCCTGGGTGGTCGTGCAAGAAATAAAAGAACATTCTTTTCTAGGTTGCTAAATTATTGGGTTTCTTTGATGGGAATGCCTAGGCTTTATCCTAATGGATACTATTTACCAAGCCTCACATTAGTAGCAAATTCTACAGACAATGATTCTGCAGAATGGGGGTTGTCAGAGTGAGGTTCGCAGCACTTGTGAGTTTGTTAGAAATGCGGAATCTCAGGCCTCACCCAAGATCTTCTGAGTCAGAAACTTGGAAGTAGGACTCAGTAAGTCAATGTTTTAAGAAACTCTCCAGGTTATTCTGAAGTAGATTTAAATCTTGAGGACTACTGTCATGAGGGGAGGGGAGGTTCAGAGAGGCAGGAGAGCTGAGGGAAGAGGTGAGTAGTGCTTTCAGGAAAAGGCCATTGGAAATAGAATGCCTGGGTTCGAATCCTGGCTCTCCTACTTTCTCTAAGGGGATCCTTGGGAAAGTCAGCCTCTCTATTCCTCAGGATTTTTCTTTCTGTAAATCTGAAGGACAGGAATAATAATGTCACAACAATTGTAATTATTGTGAGGATTAAATGAGTCAACACGGTAATGCATTTAAACAGTGCCCGGCATGCAGTGTGTTAGCCATAGTTACTATTTAAGCAATGAAGTTGTGTTAAAGAGTGAGGAATTAATCTGTACAAACAAAGGTGTAGAGGTGGGTCATACAACTTGTCTGCAGTGATATGTCTAATATTTATGAAATAATTTAACATATGTTTATTAAGCACTAGATCTATGCAAGACACTACATTGGGTCTGGTGTTAGTACAAAACAACAATAGATCAGCTACCAAGGGATTTTAGACAGTGAGTTTTTGGACCCCGAACACCAGCCTAGATCCCACTGTTGTGAAAGGATCTAATATCCATAATTCTAGGCAATTTCTAGTCAATTTCAAAATGTGCTTCTCAATTATTCCCATATTCATCAGAAGATGCACCAGGGGGCCAGAGTTATAAAGCACAAAGGCATTTAACTGCTTGTCTATCTGATTTTAATGTTCTATAAAAGCTATTTTCTATCAAAAATTCTGGGCTTTTACTTCAAGTGATGATTTGACGTTAATGCATATACCTTTCCAGAAGTAATCAAAGAACTGAGGTTTTCTATCAAAGCCCCTGATTGCACTTTAAACTTTATTTTTCTATGTTATGGCGTGAACTGAGGATGCGTCTTATGATTTAGGAGTGATTATGTGCTTCCATATTCTGCCCAACTCTATATATAGTAAGTAGTAAGCTCAGGCTTACAAGCTTGGTAAACTAATCACAGAAGAGAAATTCCACAGACTGATAAGAAGCACAGTTCATCTACGCAGCTGGGGGGACATAGATTTCAACAGCAAGAAAGCCTTCTGAGTTTATTTTATACTAAAACATTAGCACATGCACACAGAAAAGATGATAGGATTTCATTGCCTAAGCAAAATTTAGTCAAATATTAGGAACTTTGCTCTATTCCGATACTGCTTTTAGAACAAGAAGTACTGTTTTCCTATGGGATTCATGCTTTCTTTCTTTCTTTCTTTTTTTTATTAGAAGCTCAACATCTGTTCTTCAGTGGCTGAAAGAGAATGTGGCTAATGGATTTAAAAAAAAAAAGAAGGAGGCAAAAGAAAACTCAAATCAACAACAACTTCCAATCTCAGCAGTTAGAAAGCAGGCCTCTGTGACTTGGCATCCATAGAACATATATTCTGAAATAGGGTACGAGGAAAGAAAGGTTTAGGTTGACTATTTTTAAAAGATTTAGGAGAACAACAAATACCTGAAGGAAATGAATATTTCCTGGGTAGTAGACTGATTCAAGTGTGGGAAAAAAGTACTCTTGACCAGTGGAAAATCCATTCTATAACCCAAAAGATGATTTTCCAGTTTTTATATGTGGATTTCTAAATACTTTCCAAAAATATAAATATCTAGTTTGAGATGCGTATAACTAGTTTGAGAAAATTTGGGGCACTTAGCTATTATCACCGACTAGTGCTCTTTTTTCTTTATATGATTAAAAGCTATACACACAAAAAATCAGATATATTTGAATTCTGTCCTCTTTCTCCTTCTCTAAGTGATCTTGAACTATGATGAGTATAGTAATTTGTTATTTATAAAACAAAATATGGAATAAAGACTAAACATTTGTCTTTGTGAAGAAGAATTTTATTTCAATCTGGTTATGACCTCCTTCTACAAATGAGCAATAATTATAAATAAGAAAAGGATCAATTAATTATCCACTACATGCAGGTATATAAGAAACCCTGAGCAAACCTGTCCCCTTGGCAAATGTAGTAGGTAACTGAATGCTTATCCTTTTATTTTTTTGGAGAAGGAAAAATTCTGGCGAGATTCACTATTGCTTGGTTGGAAGCCCAGTCACCTCTGTGCTGATTTGTTCTGATTTATGGCTTCAAGAAATAACAGTGCAAGCTCCTGAGTTTGGTTAATGCCTGCTTTGCTTTTCAATTAATTTAGGATTTCAGGCACAGTGTAATTCCAGTGTTAACAACCCAGCGTTACCAATCAAAACTGAAATCTCTTCCTGATCCCTGCTAGTTTGCAAAGTAGAGAACACAGAGGATTATGATTCACCTCTTTCTTCATTCTCATTAAAACGTTGCCTGTGCTAACCAGCCTAGGTTATCCCCTTCTGTTTGCTACTGCTCAGAGGCCCATTCCCACCAAAATGGGAGTGTTCACCCAGGGATCCACTCAGTCTGGCCTCTGCTTTTCCAATGGTTTCATTTACTGCCTTTGAAATTCCAACCCCATCTCAAGGTCCATGCCTAAAGCCACATTTTCCAGGAGGCCTTTTTTGGTCCTTAATGCTACAAGCTATCTAGTCTCCTGACCCTCCATGGTTTGCATCTTCGTCTCCGTCCTCATCATTGGTTGCCTTTTGTATTCACTTGCATCTTGCCCTCTCCCCAGCAGATTATATTTGAGGTCAAGACTGGGCATTATTCGTATTTCCTGTGACATCTAGCTGTGCATAGAGTGTGTGTACGATGTTAAACTCATCCTCAGATAATGGTAAGTACAGACTTTATGTCAGCCCTGGGCTGGCACAATGAAAGACTAAAAATTACTGCCCTGGGGGTGGGAGGAAGGAAAACCCTTAAACTGTTCACGTAGTTAGGACTTGTATAGAGATAACTATTCTATGAGAAAGAATTTAAGAGAATTCAAATGAGAGATTATAAACACCACAGGTATTCAGAGAATGGAAGAATTACTGTGTGTGTGATTGGGTAAGGTGTGGGGTAATGAGTGTCAACGAAAATTGCAAGGAAAAATTGCTAGCTAGACCAGGAAGGATGCTAGGGACCAAGATGGGAAGTGACAGGGATGCCAACATTCCATGCAGAGAAGATCTAAGGAGAAAAGATCAAGCTGGATGACCCAGGGTATTCAAAGTGCTGATAAGCTCCGGGGTAAGCTTATAAAAAGCCCTCACTGCTGGTCGTAAATCACCGTGAAATAATGTGTCAGGACATGTCTGAGGTTTGTGCGTAGGATGGGCAAGGGAAGTGAGGTGGTAAGGGGGCTGGTGAGGTGACGGAGGCTGGTTGTGGTAATGTGCCCCCCTTATGGTGAAGTCCTTGACACACGCAGGACAGGTCTCAGCGCGAAGAGTAACAATAATTTACATTTATACAACAGGAATGTTCACGAGGATCCATTGCTCTATACAAGATTTAAACACAAAAATCCTATAAGAGCAGCGAACACTTCTGGTGAGCACAAAATTATTTTTCTTCAACTTTTATAGAATTCTTTCAGAAACCTAGAGCAATGCAAGGCACATCTGTAGCCAATTATGTTAGAGCACCAGCATATTTCTGGTTTAGGAGGAAGAGTGTACTGAGCAGAAGCTCTTGTACTATTTCATTTAGATTTTAAGTCCTCCTCCGAGTCCTACCCTTTAATAATCTCTGATGTGCATACTGTATGCTGTGTGGCAGTAGACACGACACAGTGTATAGACACTTGAAAAAAAACTTACACATTCTTTTCTTTAAAAATGCAGCAATGACTTCTTAACTTGCTTGAGGTATAGGCGATTCACAAGGCACCCTCAGCCATCTGTTTCACTTGATTTCAGACAATTTCCATCTTTTCCAGAGACACGGAGGCAAAGAAATGTATGTGTGTGTGTGTGCGTGAGTGCGTGCTTGCATGAGGGCGTGTATGCACACACACACACGCACAGAGTTCAGGCGTGCTCGCCACCTCAAGTTTTTGAAACTGGATGTTTTCTCAAGGCAGTATATAACCAGCTAGTTACCAGTAATTTTTTTTAAGGTTATTATTTTTGAGACACGGAAACTTTTTCAAACATTTTTTTCTCTTTTAACAGCAAAAAGCAGCTTGGGGGATTATCAGACACTTTCAAAGTCAATACCACTAAGTGTCCTTTTCATGGCAATAGAGCTATTTGGTTTTTATTTTCATATAGTCTTCAGGGGAAGTTATTGAAAAAAATTTTGTTAAAATTGTAAGAGTTATGGCCACATGTGTATTATGAAAGTGTTATGGTTTGAATTATGTCCCCACAAAAGACATATTGAAAGCTTAACCTTCTCTTAGTACTCAAAATGTGACTTTGTTTGGAAATAGGGTCTTCATAGATGGAATCGAGTTAGGATATGGTCATTAAGGTAGGCTTCAATCTCTAGGACTTGTTATAAGAGCAGAGGCGGCACTGACAGAGACACACAAAAGATAGCCATGTGAATAGAGAGGTCGGACGCCGTGCGGGCTCAGAGGCAGAGACTGTAGTGATGCTTCTCCAGGCTAAGGAAGACTAGGGGTTACCAGCGGACTCTAGAAGAACAGATTCTGCCCTGGATCTCTCAGAGGGATCATGGTCTTGCTGATGCCTTGATTTGGACTTCTTGGCCCCCAGATGTGAGAGAATAAATTGTTGTTATTGTTAGCCATCCACATTTGTGGGTACTGGGTTGATGGCAGCCCTTAGAACTTAATACAGAGGGCGATTGCACTTCAGCTGTGAGCGTAGATGAACCTGTGAATGTTACAGCTGATAATGGTTTCACCCACAACAAGTGAAAAGGGCACAGATAACCTTCCCTCTCTTGGAGACTGTACACACTGAGGATTCTTTTTGCCCTAGTCTAAAGGTGTCCAGCCTGAGGCCTGGTGGCCACATGCAGATTAATTTCAGGACTGTTTTGCTTATCTCTGGTGTTGGGTATCCCCCAAAGTATGTAGATATTGGGAAAACTATGCATGGACCTGTTTTTTTGCTCATCAACTTTTGTCAGTGTTTGTGTATCTACTGTATGGCCCAAGACCACACTTACTCTTCCAATATGTGGCAGAAAGGAAAAATGGTTGGACACCATGAAAGGAAAATAATAATAGTAGGCAATATTTATTAAGTACTCATTAAAAGTTGGGTCCTGTTCTAAGTACTTTGTCATACTGACTGGTTTAATCCTACAACTCCCTGTGAAAAGTAAACACTATCCTTATGACCTTTTTCAGAGGAGAGAATTGAACCACAAAGAAGTAGAATCACTTGCCCAAAGTTACAGAGCTAGGAGAACTGTAGTCTGAACTCAGACATTTTTGACCCTGGAACCTACCCTGGAACCTGTTATTCCAGGAACTAATTGTTCACTTTTTTTTTTTTACTCCTTCCAGAATTCTCTGGTATTATGCTTTGTGTTGATAGAGTTCCACTGTAAGTGAGTGGCGTGATTATATGTGTTATCCTATTTTAGGATTTGCTTAATGCTCATAGCTCTTCAAGTTAGTTATTATTTATGTAGGTTACAGATGAACTCGAGCTAAACAGACAAAGGAGCTTGCTCTACAGTTTGTAATATAGGGACAGAATTTGAACCTAAAACTCATAATTGGCTTTTGTTCAATGCTTACTATGTGCTGGGTGCTTTATACATTTTCTCTTTAATCTTTACAATGATTTTTGTAAGGTGGGGAGGAATGAGGTAGCAGAAATAAAAAAGAAGTCTTGAGTGAGTCTCAGGCTATGGAAGGCAGTCTAGCTCTGGATTGCTGTGCTGTCATAGGGAAGAGAAGCTCCTGTCCCTGGCATAAGTAGGATAGGGACACATGCCTTATGCTGAACTAGCTTTTGTTAAGAGGGAGACTGTGAAAGCAGTGAGAAAAAAGACAATTTTCTTAGGGTCACGTATAGGTGGGAAGTTGGCTGAAGGCAGGAAAAATACCTCATTAGAGGGTAACATCATGCATGAGGTTGACATATTTTCTGGCTATGGATAAGATGGCTCCCAATGACATATAAAGTTCTGGATGCTAAGAAGAATATGTTCCAGCTCCATCCATGTAAACATGAAAGAGGTAAAGTCTCCATCTTTCTTTAAGGCTTCATAGTATTCCATGATATACATGGACCACAATTTATTGATCCATTTGTGGGTCGATGGGCACTAGGGCTTCTTCCATGACTTAGCAATTATGAATTGGGCGGCAATGAAAATTCTGGTACAGATGTCTTTGTTATAATGTGATTTTTGGTCTTCTGGGTATATTCCAAGTAAAGGAATTATAGGATTGAATGGCAGGTCTGTTTTTAGATTTCTAAGTATTCTCTAAACATCCTTCCAAAAGGAACGTATTAATGTGCATTCCCACCAGTAGTGTAGAACTGTTCCCTTTTCTCCACATCCACGCCTACATTTCTGGTTTTGGGCTTTTGTTATGTAGGCTAATCTTACAGGAGTTAGGTGATATCTCAAAGAATTTTTGATTTGCATTTCTCTGATGATTAAGGATGGTGAGCATTTTTTCATGTGTCTGTAGGCTGTGCACCTGTCTTCTTTGGAGAAGTTTTTCTTCAAGTCCTTTGCCCACCCTGAGATGGAATCACTTGTTCTTTTCTTGCTAATACGTTCTACTAAATGCAGAATACAAATGTCTTCATACAATAACTAAGAAAATGACATGATGACTATGTCAAACAGTTTGATGAAAATGTTTTAGATTATATAATGAAACCAGCACATTGTACCCTTTGATTGCACTAATGTACTCAGCTATGATTCAACAATTAAAAAAAAAAGTTCTGGATGCATGATCTTGAGGTAGAAACACTGGTTTTTATGCAAGTCTCTTCATAGGTCTACAATGGATTATGTATTGCGTAAGCCAGGTGGGAGCTGGCCTGCAGCTGGTCAGCCTTAGGACTATAAACTTTCCTAAAATTCTGAGTCAGATTGGCTTCTACCTGTGTTTTCATTACTCTGGGAAGAGTATTGGGGTTGAAAAAAAGGTTCCTGGTAATAGTAACAAGTATAACTCTTGTTTTTCAGGGGAGGACCTGCAACTTAGAGAGGTTCTGTACCTTATCCAAGGTTAGATAGTAAATAAATGTCAATGCTAGGTTTGAAGTCAGATGTGTTGACTATTAAAACACGTCGTCTATCAGTGTATAGCAAGATGCTCTCTTGCTGATGGAATTTTTCTCCTCTCTTACTGGTACAAATTTTATTTTAGCTATATTTTATTTTGTGAAGCTATTCCAGTGAGCTTATGCAATGAAGAATTTCATCAAATGTTGGCCATTGCAAAGTTAGAAATTACTTTTCACAATCGTAGCTTTTCATTTGACATTAAAAATCAGATATTTCCCCTTTCCTCTCTCCTGATGCTTCTTAAACAATTACAGATATTTTTTCCTAAACACCCTCCAGTTCTTTTCTTTACAGAAAATTGTCAGAAAAAAAACTATTACTAATAAGACATAGATCTGATCATAAACATTTGGAGCAGCTCATCATTGCTGATGGCAATTGTGCCTGGCTTCTGTGCCCACGAAACTCAGGTTTAGAACATTTTAAACATCCAGGTGCTCTGGTTTTGCCTTAGACAGATACTCTTAAGTTGCATACTGAGCAGATAGAGTATGGATGGAATCTTTTACTTATATACACATGATCTTTTTAACATTAAAGGATACATGCAACATGATAATCTTCCCATCCCCTACAAAACCAATCCCAGCACCACAGGGCATACATGAAAATCAAAAGTCCACATCCGAACATCAAATCCATTCCCAGGCTCTCAAAACAACTTTTAACTGTGGCACTTCTTGTTCCTTTTACAGCTGTTTCTACAATGCTGGGTAATTTGCTTTCAAAAGAAAAACCTCATGAGGGAATCTTTCTCACACCAAAGGTTGTCAAATGCTGGTCAGAGAATGAAGACCAAACTCATTGAGCTGACCTTCAAGGTTCTTTACAATCTTACTCTTCAGCTGCATTCTGTGGATCTGATGCTCCAGGCGCAGGCATTTTCCAAAGCCTGATATCTTTTCTTACATTGTTATACTGGTCTGTCTTCACTCCTATCCTCTGCCTATTATTATTATGGAACCCTTCATGTGCTCAATTTAAATGCAGTTACTCCATGTAAGTGTCTTCTAATCTATTTTCCTATTGGTTTTTCTTTGTCATTTTTCCTTGATCCTTCCAGAGCATCAATTTTATTCTACTTGGAACTAAGCAATGGCACTGCACGCTGTGCTCATTTAAACTCACTGTAATCCAACTGCAGATCTTCAGAAGAGAGAGAGAGAAAGGAAGAGCAAAAGATGGTAAGGAGAAATCTGTTGTTTCCACAGTTGGAATCTGTTCTCCTGGTGTGTCTCGTGGTGTTGGTCCTTGTGAAGCTTTTAAAGTACAGTTTGACTGTACTCAATTTTCACATTACTTGCTGATTTTAGAACCCCACTGGCTCAGCAAGACATTAGTCCTAGTTAATTAGTTGTTTGCATGTGTCAGTACAACCTTCCTCTTTGATCTGTGTTTGCCTACTTGCACGTGGTACACCACCACGCTTTCCAAACACCTTATTCCCTTCTGTTATTGTTGGTGTTGTTACTTGAGAAAGGAAGTAACTGCTAAGTAAATATTGCTTAGTGTTTCAGGTTTTAGACTCCAAGGCCAATCTGCTGAGGTTTGTATCTTAGTGAGAACACATTTTGGGGCAAATGACATATATTTGCCCATGACAGCCCCTTTTTATACATACTGTCCCAGTGTTCTGTTCAGTAAATTCCTTCTCTCTCAAAAGCATCCTGGCTTAGATGATAGACTGTCTGATCACTCTCTTTTGGGTTGAATGACTTGGTTTCTTTAAGCCTCAGCTCTTTTTTTTAACCTATAAAATGTGGAAAAAGATACTACCTTCAAAGCTGTTTCTAAGCATGAAGAACAAAATTTTACAAATAGCAAACTTACAGTAAGCATTTAATTCTTCAATTCTCATATTTAATTAATTCCCATGTTTAATGCTTTCTTTGTTTTCTGTGGTAGAGTGAGTCTAAGTCATACAGTTCAGAACTTGCTCACCAGTACTCAGGGCTGTGGCTGACTCAGACAATACCTCTTCCTCCCAGGGTTGCTTTCAACTCTTAGAAAACTGTTGTTATATACTAATTGTCTTAGAATAAACATTTTATTGGCACATGTCAAAAGTTGTCATTATATATACATGAATATAAAGATGCATATACCTGTTTCTCTCTAATATCTATAGAGCTCATACAGATGACACGGACATACAGACAAGCAGGAGCTGATAAGTCTTAATGGGAGTGTCCCCTGTCGCCTTACACTGAGGCTGTTGTGCCTTGTAAATCATGAGCAGTGTTCAAATGATCTGAAGAATAGGGATGGAAAAATGTAATTAATCTCTTATGCCATTATGAGCCCAACTTTCAAAGGTTTTTAAGAGTGAAAAGAATTTTACAACACAGAAATCTGAATTACCTACATCTACTGGTATACTAATGAGTTCATGGGTTTAATAGGGTTGGGTATTGGAAAGCATATTTTAGGAATACCCAGTAACTAATACAAGGTAGAGAAAAAGACAGTGATTAATTTAGGCAGTAGGTATATTAAGATAAAACTTCATTTGAAATTTATAGACTTATAAGGTACTTATTAGCCATTTAGTACATGGTTGAGATTCTGAGCTGCTAGAAGTGAAAGTCACCTAAGTAAATAAATAGCAAAGTCAGAATGAATGGTCTTTCCTTTATAGAGCTCGCTCTTTGTGCCTTCAGATTTGAGGAAGGAGTCATCCAGAATGTAGTCTCATTCCTCAGCCTCTGAGAAGCTTGTCATTACTCTTTCCACTTTGAAAGAAGAATCTGTCAATCAAACAAGCTTATTTTGCAGGTCCTGGAGGGGAGGAATAACACATTAAGCTTTACTCTCTCTTATTCTTGGTAACACTTTATCTCAAGTGCCCATTAAGCAGCACACTCAATAACTTGGCTGAATTATGATGGAAGCGCTCTCATGGGAGTGCAAGGCATCTGCATCAACCAGCCACTGCCGTTAGTCCCGGGGATGAGTCTCTGATCAGAGACCAACATGCGAGAAATGCAACTGAGCCCCTTGTCTGGGAACCAGGAAAAGCCAACCCTAATGAAGGATCAGGGGAAATTTCTTTGTTCTCTGGGTCTTTTGCATCACAGCACCTGCACTGCCTGAAGAAGTCAGTGGGTTACACCTCATTTCTTCTTTTTATAATGACATAAGTGACATTTCATCCTGGGATTCAGATCTTAATTTTTCAGTTTCTTTTTTTGTGTCTTGATAAAAAATTCTGGGGAATATAGAGTGTCAGCTTCCTTTCAGATTCATCATTTCAATATTTTCATCTGCTACAACTGTTTAATTAGGAGAGGCTCCTTTTGGTAGGCTCCTTTTGTATAACTTTAATGAAACTGAAGAGCATGAAATGTGGTTTCCCTGCTTTTAAATGAAGCTACTTTTATAGAAATAAGATGAGAAATGGAGAAATTGTTGAAGTCACAGTGCATGAAATTAAGGGAGCCCAAACTGTATTGGTAAGAGTGTTTTTTTTTTCTTCTCAAGTTGATGTTTTTGAGAACCAAGGTTGTGGTTGCTAACAAACAGGGCTGATACTGTTTTTGATTCTTTTTCTTTCTTTTTTATTTAAGTTCATAGGCTTCTCACAGATGTGCTTTTAAGGATTCAATTTGTTATTTAGAGAAATTGTGTGAAGCAAACTATGAGCGATAGAGGATTATTTTCAAACAACACAAAAACAAATTAATGATGGCATCTAGTTATAAGATAAAACCTGAAACTGTGCTGAATGTTATATAAAGCAGGATCCAATGTGTATAATTGAAACAGAATAATTACAAGAAAATTTCAAGGAGCTTATGCTGTAATGATAAGCCATGGACTTGGAGGCTCTACCTAACCAATAAGGTGTTACGTGGTTATCATCAAATTTCCTATCATACCTTTCTGAATCTATGAATATAAAGAGAAGAGATGAAACAGCAATTTTCCCTTACATTTAATCAATGCAACAACCACTTTGACAAATCAAGTACCAAATTTAGGAGGCCTATGTTGCCTTGCTATATACAAAGAGGACTAACTTGGTAACAGGCAAATTTTTTTTGTTAGTTTTAAAACTGGTGTGAATGACCATTGAAGGTATTGAGTGAGACTTTCCTATTGACTTAGGGGAAAAGAAGCCAAACTCTGTAAAATAACTTAGAAGAGGTTTATTGTGAGATGACTTTGAGGATGTTGGCCTAGAACCACAACCAAGAATCATTGAGCAGGTGGACTCACTATAGCAGGGTTATAGTTTGGTTTTATATATTTTAGGGAGACAAGAATTACAGGCAAAGTCATAAATCAATGACTGCATGGAAGGCATACTTTGGTTTGGTCTGAAGAGGTGGGACATTTCAAAGGGGGGGCTTACAGATTATAGGTGGATTTAAAGAATTTTTGATATGTAATTGGTTAAAGAAATGAAGCTTCGTTTGAAGGCTTGGAATGCTTTAAGTTAGGGAGGTATATAAATCACAGACAGAGCCACTGTTCACATACCTAGACTCAAGTGATTGGCACTGTAAGTTTGTTTTGATTAGCCTTAGTCCTGTTAATGGGTTGCAAAGAATATCTCCAGTAAGGAAGGCGGCATAATCAGGGATAGCTGACCTCCCTTCTGATGGCCAGTAGCTGAGTTTTAGGGCATTTCCTTGGCTAAGAGGTGGGCCATTCAGCCAGCTGGGGGAGAGCTTAAGATTTCATTTCAGTTCACATTTTAGTTTACAACAAGAGTCATTAAGTACCCTCAAATTAAAAAAGAGACTTTCCAGAAGTGGGAACTGGAATCAGAAAACTCCATAGGGATTATTAGCACACCCCCAACTCCCCATTCCAGATTATATGAAGAATGGAGGAGGCAGGGAAAGGGGGAGAGGGAGAGGGAGAGGGAGAAAGAGAGAGCTCATGGGCTTGCGTTTCATACAGCATGCAAATTTCCCTTCCTCTCCTTATAGGATAGCTGGGCATTTGCCAGCTTCTACCCTACCCATCATGTATTATGGGGGAGTCAAGAGCTGAAGAGGTTGGGAAGTATGGAGCCAGATTTAGCTGAGAATTGAGAAGTGGGAATAATTCCCCATGGCCTTTTGATAAACTCTGAAAAATAGCTCCGGAAAGAGTTGGCACGAGGGCTTGTGACATCAGCAGTAGAGATGGACAGGAAAGCATTGACCACCGAGGAGGAGGAAGCTGTGTCAAGTCAGTTGGCCAGCAGAACTTTGCTCTTCCTTTCTAGCTTGCCTCCCATCTACTCAACCTCAAAAGAGGTAGGCCTTGAAAAGGGGCAGGGCTAAATAAGTCCCCTGCTGGCCCCCCACTCCAAGAGCTCAGTGAGAGAGAGGGCTGCCCTGCTGTGCTCAGCTCAGGGAGTATCTACAGCCACAGACCTGACCTCGGCTGGGGCAGAGCTGAGGCAGGGATGAGAGGGGAGAGATGTAAAGGCTGGTAAGGTGCCAGAAACTTGCAAATATGCTGAACAAAACGAGGTTGAAAGCAGTGATTGGGGACAAAATGTAGTCTACATCTGAAAAAAGTCAATTAAATCAGTTTCTGTTTGGTTCCTTCGATCATGTTATGTCCAATGTACTCAGCCCTAATATGAAGCTAATTTATAGCATTCCTACTAATTACTATTAATCTCCCTCATCCCACCCCTGGCCACCAACCTCCCTTCCAAGCCATCTTATGGAAAATGCCACATTAACCTTTTACAATGCTTATCCGTGGCCTCAAAATGTAGGATGGTTCCCTATTTTTTGTCTGAGACAAGATGTTTTTCAAATAAGCCACGGTTATCCTTGGCTCTCAAACCTAGGATGGTTCTCTATTTTCTTCTGTGATAAGCTGTTTTTCAAATAAGCATTTAAAGAAATTCTCTTTATATATATGTCACGTTTCAGGTCCCCAAACTATACTACACAATCTTCACATCCAACTTCATTCTATGATCTATATCCTGAAAATGCCCCACCTAATCCCACATTGTTTCCTCTTATACAGCTTGCCCCCAATGCTGGCATGGACATAGGCTAAACACCTTTCATTATTATTATTATTTTTTTACTGTTTTGGATTCATTGAGGATACAAAGAATAGGATTACACTGACTGTGATTGTTAAGTAAAGTCCTTCTTATAATTGTGTCCCACCCCCAAGTGGTGTGTCATACACCGAGATCCCCCGTCCCCCTCCCTCTCCCCCTCTCCTCGACCCCTCATTCCCCTACCCACCTCTTCTATTAGCTCATCTGCTGCCTTCATATTACAATTGAGGACATTGGATTCTTGCTTCTCCATTCTTGTGATTCTTTACTAAGAAGAATGTGTTCCACCTCCATCCAGGTTAATACAAAAGAGGTAAAGTCTCCATCTTTTTTAATAAGCATATTCATTTATTCAGAACCCGGCTCAGAAAACACTTTGGGACAACTAACTTTATTCCCTTAACTGAATGTAATCTCTTTCTCTTTCAGCACGCATAATCACTCTCTCCTTCCCTTAGCCCTTTTAAGGAAGTCTAACTTGTATTATGGCCGTCAGTACATCTGTCCCATCCCCTGTACCTGACTGTATTATTACTTAAGGACAGAAATCTGAACCTACTTATTTCCATACATTTTACAAGGTCTTCCATGGTTCCTGAAACGTAGTAGGTGATAAATTAGTATTTATTAAATAACAGGAAAAATCAGAGACCAGTATATCAGTAAATGATTCTACAAAGTTATCGTTTACTTTTTAGATTTCCATTTCTTTCAAGTCTGAGGCTAGGTTAGTTTGTTCTAGTGCCCATAGTTCGTTAAAAGTAAATCCTAAACCCACATAAGTATTAATATATTTAAATTCAGGCACATGCAAATGTGCATTCAATTTCCACAAACGTATGTGTATTTTGTTGAAATTTGATGACCTATGAAAAATGATGAGTCTTATAAAAAAATTTGCATATATCAGTATAATGTTTGGAAAAGCAACTGAAAAGTAATGGGGGATAGAATGGTTTTCTGCACTTCTCTTTAACATATGATTCTCATTCTTAAGATACAATAAACTGTGTAAATAGCCATGAGCAAATTAAAATAAATCTAAATATTCCCGAATCGAGTTTGTGTGTCAAATATTTCACTGCGTAGCTGTTGGACTGACTTCATGTGATCCCTGAGATGCACTAAGAGACTTTACCCGCTAACTTTATAAAACGTTGTGGAGACAGTTCAATCTCTACATGTGCACAACCTCATTAAGACTCATTTCAGTACACTACACTATTGGAATACTTTTTGAATGTCAAGGTGACTAAGGAGAGAGATACATGAGTGCTTCTTTGTTGGTACTTCAGAAATGTAATTTACCCAAACAATTGTAGTAACTTTTTCCCTTATAATCATGTTTAAAGAAATTGTGAGGGTTTCTATTTTTTGGTTATCAGTGTGAGGCAATTCAAACTATGGAAAGTCAAGCCATGGTACTGTTTTCCTATTTCCCAGGTAAAGTGACATGGTAAAGTGACTTATATTTGCCAATAATATCCACCACTGTGTCATCCCTGAGAACAGTGATTTTCAACCAGTGTACTGCAAAAGGTTTTAAAGATCATTAATTAAATTATTTTCCAAAGAAGTGCAAACCGCAGTAAATATATTCTTTTTTTAAACGCATTTTCTTTTGATCAACATAATTTAAGTGTGCCATGGAACGTTAGCTCCAGTTCCCAGTGTGCAGTGAGATAAAAAAAGGTTGAAAAGCACTGCCATCCAGGAACCTGTCAAGAGGGACACCAAATCTAACTATTTAAAATTGCAAGTAAGATGTAATTATTCAGCTACAAAGATATTCAAGGTAGTGCTATTTATGATATAAAACACAGAAATAATGTAAATATAAGTCAACAAGGAATCAATAGATTTTCTAGGTTAACAGGTACAACATACAATGAAATACCATGAAGTCAATTCATATGATGGAACGATAGATGATTTCATATAAAGTGCAATTTAAGGTTCTTTAATAATATATATGTAATATAATATATGTTTGTACATGCATGGTGTATGTGTGAGTGTGCATGTGGATGGGTCGAGAAGCTGCTACATTAAATATGCTCAGTGCTCATGTTTTTTGCTTACTTATGTTTTTCAAAATACCTATGGGAAAGAAAATATGAATTTAACATCCTTTTCTCTTTTCCTAGACTTCCAGATTTCTTTCTCTCCCCCGTGCCTCACTGTAATCTAGAGGCCACCCCCCCCCCGAAACCCGGAGGAGCTAAGGAGAAATATGGTCACTTTCATCATGACCACCCGCACTTCAAATAATCCATATATGAATAATGAGATATAAACTCCAAAGGAACATAAAGAACGAAGACAGGTTTATAGTTTTGAGAATTTAGTGGGATGAAACAGAATTATTCACATCCATTAAATAGAATTTGAATGATTCACAGCCAATTTTATTTTTATAATTGTAATGAAACAGCTGGGATTAGAGTCTATTCATGGACTCATAAGAAATCTGCACCCCACCTACTAAAATTAGTTTCTGCATCCAAAATTGCGATTTGAACATCTGACTGTGAACAAAACAGGCATCACTGCTCAATGCCAAGAAACTGAGGAAATTCAGACTTCAAGCACATTACCTTCTCACCAGCATTATTTTACTTCTCATTGTGCATACTTTCCTTTATTTCCACTCATAAGCAGCCACTTCCTAACAGGACTCTTTGTAAAGAAGTTAATTTCAAAGAACAAGCGCTTGTCTAAGATAAGCTCAAAGAATATAATTTTTGAAGATGTCACTGTATGTGTGACAGCTGTTTATAATTTACAGGTTCTCAATTGCTAGATAAAAAAATCCTATTTACAAACTTGTACTTCAAATATATTTCTTTGCACACAGTATCTGTAAGTCTAAAATATACGGCTTTTGCCTTAAATTTACCTCAGGTATCAATTCACAGATCTAAATGTTTAAGGTCTTACAGAATATTTACTTGAACCTAGATTTACAATTTTAAAAAAATTTGAGTAATTGCATAAGTCAAACTCTATAATCTCCCAAAGGAAGAACCCCTGCACAAGGGCTGAGTGACTCCCCCAGGGTCACACGCCCAGTTAATCCCTCATTGGGTCTAGAACACAAAGCCTCCTTCCTTCCAGTCCAGTGCACATTCTGCTATGGAATGGTCAGAATAAAAACAAAACATAAAATCGAATTTTATTAGAAAACAAAATCCACTCAAAACTAAACCCTAGTCAGAGCTGAAGGTGGAGTACACCCACCTGGAAATCCAACTGTAATTTCAAAGGCAGGGCATAACACTAAAGAAAAATTAGGATATATTTTGGAGTCTTCAGAAATATTTAAATCAAAAGTGAATTTGATATAAGTTCTGATTCAATCTTGTGGTGACATAGCATGAAGTTATAAGGAACACATTAACTACATAATTAATTGATTTGTTGTCTAAAAAAATGCCTACCCATCATCTTTTCAAGGAAAAATGGCAAGTTTTTCTCTCTTATAGTCCTTCAAAACCCACTCCATTATCCTTACACACACCACACATCCAAGAAAGGTAAAAACTTTAAAACAGGTTGAGAAGCGTCAAGGGCAACTGAAGCACCATGCATGGAGGCAAAATAAAAACAAGAAAGACAAATCCCTGTCCCCCAAAAGGCAAGCATGGCTGAGAACACTTTCATTTAAAGCACTGGACTCAATTCTGCTTAAGAAGATGAGTTCTTCTTGAAGATAAATTTCTCTAAAACAATGAACTCTGCTGTACATGCACATGTTATTATCATTATACCTTCTTATTGGGTATGCATTATATATGTGATTAGGAAAGGTTCTTAAATGTTATCATTTGCCTTTCTCTTAATTCTTTGCATTCAAGGTGAAATATGTCAGTTTACAGTTTAGCAAAGTCGATCCTTAAATATTTTCAGGATATCATTCCCCATGTGTTTTTCCAAGCCAATTTATTTTATACCGTAAAATGTATCCCTTTAGGTGACAGTGAACTGGACATTAGAAACTACTTGTTATTAGCCATGAATTTTCTCTCTTAAATAACTGGAATTATACTATATGAAAGGATCAGAAGTGTATAATAAAGCAATGGAATAATATGTACAAAGAGGTTCAGTAAAGTGTTCTTTATGATTAAAAACTGTAAATAGCCTAAAATGTTCACCAATGGGGCATATCTTAAGTATATTATGATATAGCTATTCACTAAAATGAATACTGTTGGCTATATTTGTTGATGGAAAAAAGACACCCACAATATATTGTTCAACTAAAAAATATATAAAAAAGTGGTGTACATGATTCTATACTTGAAATCAATGTATATTTGAATGTACATCATCAAGGGTAACCTAAACACCAAGATATGAAGAGAAAAATATTTGCGGGTTGGAATCTATGAGTAGCATTATTTTCATTCTAGTGTATCCTATTAACTACCTTTTCTGTAATAAGCATGCATCACTTGCACAATTTCAGTAACTATTTTTCAGTCTTGTATATACACACAAAATGTATGTATTGAAAGGAAACAAATTCTGAAATTGTGGAAAGTAATCCAATGTTCATTAACAAATAAGTATGCACGAATCGAGGTCGTGCACTGGTTACAGGTAGGTATCTTGGAGCCAGATCACCAGAGCTAGAATTTCATCTCTGCCATCACAAACAGTAGAACTGTGGGCAAATTACTTAATCTCTCAGCCTCTGCTTCCTCATTTAAATAAAAAAGATAATAATAGTTTCACCCTCAAAGAGTTTTGGTGAAAGATGAAAGAGTTCATCCAGTAATAAATTAATGGAAGGTGGTAAACTTTTAATTCTAGGACTTGAAATGCTAAATGACTTTGGCAGGCAACCATAAGTATCCATCTGTTTTAACTAAATACTTTTTTGTTAATGCTTTCCTGTGCCTTTGTTCTAAAGTAGTTTTGCCAGGTTCTGTGTTCCTCATGAGGAATTCAAATTAGATAAATATAGGTTCAGATGTATCAGTTAAGCTCAGAAAAGTTAATTCCCTGAGAACCAATTATTTCATGGGCCTTTTGTCTACCAAGACTTTCTCTTCATGAGCTCATATAAGTCTTAGAAACAAAATTTTAAACTGAACATAACACTACAGAGAAACATAATTTGATAACGATATTGTCGTGGACCTTATCACTTTCTCTACATAAAATATCATTTTTACCCAAAATATATTTTCCTTTTTCTTATAAAAATCTTCCAACGTGCACCTAAATTCTCATAAATGTTTGATTCATATTCACCCTCTATCCTTTTTTAAAAACATTAGCAAAATTATAAAGTGTATTTTGCCTCTTAAAATTGATCTATACTATATATCTTTAGCATTTTCTGATAAATCATGAGGTTACTGTAGGTAAATTTCCAAAGTATAAAATAACTGATCCCCTGCCGAAATTAAATCTTTAAACTTAAAAAACTGCCCTTTCAAAGAAGCAAGTTAACATGTAAAATTATATTTAAGAGGTATTGATCATTCCAACAAGATTAATGATGCCAAACAACCAATGTATCATGCGTCTGATCATTAGAAAAACAAAACTAAAATTCCTTTTTTCCTAACCAACTGACAACAACATAAAGAAAATATGCTATAAAATAAAGTTTTGTGGATTTTTATTCAAAAAAAGTCATATTCTAGAGTCCATCGTATTCGTAAATTATAGGTAATTATAAAAGTCTGTAAATGATGTCACTTCTCTGCAAAAAAAGAAAGAAATTCTTCAAATTTAAATGATTTGGATCTCCTGAACTAATAACACAACTAGGCACAGTAACAACCAGCTTGGCAAGCTTTCTTGAGTTAATTGGCAGATCAGCCTAGGAATCAATGGCCTTGCCTATAAACACTTTAATGAAAAATTTTTGAACAGAGTTTAAGGGAAGGCAGAATAAAAGATCATGACAGTGGAGACAATATTTACTTCTTTGGTGGAAATGACAAAATCCACGAAACTCCAAGATAAAAAATTGGGAGGGGGGGCATTTTAGGTAATCAACACGTGTCAAATCCATCTTGCTCTGCCAGAAAAACACTCAATTCACATCAGACTGTGTAATGCATGGCCAACACACTCTTAAATCGTTGTGCACCTGTGTTCCTGAAATGGGCCACCTCTTCATACTTTTCACTTCCAACCTATAAGAACACTCAACAATGGGGTCCTGTGGGAACCCTGTTATCCCCTGACAAATGAAGTCTGTGGAAAAAAACAAGCAGAGCAAAAGATAGCTATACAGGAAATAATTAACAGATACTGTGCTAAAGGATATCATTTCATAGTGACTACAGACCTACAGCCGCATTCACTAAGATCTATCTGCTTCCTCTGCCTTAGAACCTGGGCCAGCAGAACTATGCCAGACCGCAAGTGCTTTAAAAAGTACTTGAGCCAATGGACCTGACGTACAAATCAGAAATTAGATAACTAGAAAATCTCATTAATCAAACCAATAAAACCAAACACACATTCATACCAAATGGGTTTCAGCTGTTTTCTACAGTCAAAAATGGCATTATTCCTGTGAAAGATGCATAACCAAAGACGAAAAATGTAAATTTTATGTAGTAAAACCAATTAAATGGTAATGCTCACTATTACACATGATGAATTCAATGTCTGCATTGTATTTTTTAAATATATTGACAATTAAATCATATATTTTCCCAATGGATACAACAGAATTACATCTATATAGGACAGAGGTGCAGATATTCAAATACTGTTCGTCTCTGGGTAGAGTCAATTTTTGTTTGTTTTGTTTGTTTTACCGTTTTTTCTTGGGCAAATAAAGTATCAACTGCTATCTAAAGAGAAACTATCCCAGTAGGGCCCAGAATCACTGCTTCAGAGGAGTTAGTGATTAAAGACGTATATGCTTCCCCTTTTTCCTGAGTCTGATTTCTTTGGTATTTACTCACGTAAAAAGTTTACATAGGATGAAGAACACAGTTATGTACACAAACATTTATATTAAGTCAATACTATGTATATGATAACTGAAATTCTATTTTTATTTTCATTAAATATGAAGCAAAACAACGGACATCACTTTTCACTTCAGATCATCTTTAGTTAAAAAAAAAAAAAAACCCGCAGTCTTCTGTCAGTGGCTGTAAAGGCATTCAACATTGTCACTTGTTTGAACGTCTGTTTGGCTGCCAATGGACTGTCCCCAAAAGAACATTTTTGCATCTCAATAGACTGTCTGGTATCAACAATCTTTAAACTATAAATTTAACACCGCTAAAGAAGGGGGGAAATAGCATTTGCATTGTACGGGCCTGGTATCACATTTACCAAATGAACAAATAATCAGACTACTTCCACTTATCTCGCACTCTGCATCTGAGGCTCTCGAATGGCCTGACAAACGTTAATTGACTAAGCGCGCAACACTCCTGTGAGGATGGCAGGCAGTACGATCCTCTCTAAGCGACAGATGAACGGCGATCCTGGGAGGCCCTTTCTTTGACAATCAGTGGTTCAACTTGGAGCTCAACTCCCACAGGTCCATGGCTGAACATCTCTGCTGAAACCAGGCACTGCAGAGTGTAGATGCAACAGCGAGCAAACCTTCCTAAATAAATGTACACTGGAAAGCAAAAGCAATCTCAAAAAGAATTACCTTTCCCTTCAATGTATGGAATAAGTGCTCTAATGGCTAGGACATGTGAACCCTGGGAAGCATTTGAGCCTGCATGTTATTATCTATGACATTCTGCTTCACCAATAACACGGAGGCGCCTCCCTGAATGTTGATTTGCCATACGCTCTCCCTAAAGACCTACCTGCTACACTTAATTACACTTCTGCATTTTATTAACATATGAAAAATAAGTGTGTAAAACTTACGATTTTTGGTCCCTATAAAGGTGATTATCAGGTAAAAGTCAACACTTTCTACATTGTAACATCCGATCTAAATATTTCATTATAAAAATAAAATCCAGAATGTTATAAGGAAATAATGACACTAGTATCGTTGCAACTGCATAACAGTTTAATCTAAAATAATAAATACATAAATAGATACTATTGTGTAAATCTACATGATACACGAAACCAGCCAGAAAAAAGGCACAGGATGGTATGAGTCCTGACCACACAAATTTATTTTAAAATGAGAAAGAAATGTAATTGGAATATATAAAACTGACTTATACTTTTAACCCAGGCAATGTTAAATATCCTCACAGAGTGAAACTTTAAATCTAAATAACAACTCCGGGTTTTCAAAATACCAAATTTTGGTGACCATTTTTCATAACTCATTCTTATTTTATAAATATTCTAGAAAATTTAAGAGTATAAAATAAATTTTCAAATATACTAGCCCTATTTATAGCAAAAGATTCTATATCAAAAGGCTTTGATAATCTAATAAAAAACCTATAATTTTATAGAAATATTATGCAACTAATATGCAACAAAAATCTAATTTTCCCAAAGTAATGTGTAAGCTAAAGCTTACATTAGCATGCCTTTGTCATACTCAAATCACAACAGTCAAGACAGGTGACATACACAGCTTAAAAATTTCTCAACAAGGTCAATTTCATACTAATAACAAGGAAAAACATAGACATTCACTAAATGAAAATATACATCAATTTGATGCTGAATACAAAACTTTAAGACCAATGCTGACATGGGGGGGGAGAGGGAAGAGAGAGAGAAAAAATAACTACTAATGTTATGAAGAGAATATTTTGAAACCTCAGCTAGTCTCGTGATTCTTATATTTCCTTCCTCACTTTGAGGAGTCCAACAAACTTTCTTTATTAAAACCAATAAGAAACCATGTATCAGTAGGACCAATAATCTGAAAGCAACATTGTAATTATTAATTTATTCTTTGGGATAAGTCCTAACTGTATTTTGCCTATTCCTTGCAATTGTTTCCATTATTTACCAGCATAGTGCTAAACTATTTTAAATCAACATTTTCTGTTGGACCAATTAATTCTTGATGGCATTCTACAAAATGCTAAACTGATCATAAATTTTTTATTCTTAGCTTTAGAAACTACATGTAAATACATTTATTAATATACTTGCTCTTTTATTGTTATGTTGAATGCACTCTTTAATAAAAATATCACTTTTAAAAACCAGATATCTTCCATTTCTTAAATTGCTTACTATTTCTAAAAAATATGTCAAACAGCAAGGTAGTTAATTGCAAAGTTCTGTTCTACTGTTTGAACACAAATATGAGTACTCCACTCGGCAGGTACACATTTATGCAGACTATTGCATTTTTATTCAAAACATGTGAATTCTATTTGTGTATTTTTATGGTATATTTATAAATTTTTTCAGCACTCCTTCACTGATAACTGGACCTTAAAACCACACGATTAGAGTACATTGTTTTGGCCTTTCATAAAAAGGATGGCAAAATTCTCCTGAGGTCTTTTCTGACTCACAGCAGAGTAATAAATAGAGAAGTGTGTATCTGCTATACTAACTAAGAAATACCAATTTCTACCACCACATAGAATTTTTGTCCAATTCACAATCAGAATGGGCTCTGCTTCTTAAATGAGTTTAGGTTTTTAAAAAAGCTCATCAGCTAAGATATGTACACAGCAAGAAATTTATGTTCAGTTAATAAAACAAATATGGCACAAACATAGGCTACCCTTCCTATTCCAAATATCCAATAAAATTGGTGGTTTCAAAAGCACTATTAAAATGCAAAATGTGAATTTTAAACAGTCAAATTTTATTAAAATCACAGAAGAATGTTTCGGGGCTCTTTCTAAAACATGCTTGTGTGTGTATACTCACATGTCTACACATATTAATTATTTGGTCATTTAATTTAATCTTGCCAGTTCTCTGAAATGTAGTTATGGATAGCGTTTAAAGACAACACATCACAGGGTCAGGAATTTGGCTATTCAAATAGAGCATGACTAAGGAATCTCTCACTGAAGAGTTCCTACTTCAGCAGCTAGCACGGAGGAACTGAAAAAACAGCTCAAATGACGCAAGAGAGACTTGAAGTCAGGGGATTAAGGAAGTGGAGGGATTGAGTAAAACTTGGGGTTTTCTGTTTGTTTGTTTGCTTGTCTAGCAAAGTATTATCATTCCCAGTATGCTCAAGAAATGTTAACTATTGTGCTCAGGTTTTTGATATCACTGCTTAATAAATTGCCATTACAAATTCTTTGAGTATACAAATAGTGGCAGAAAGGGCAATATTCCATAAACAGTCTAGAGAATCAAACAATTTGACATCAAATGAAGATGTGATGGATTAAAAAATTGGAAAAAAGGAGTAAAGAGGGCTCTAGTGATACAGATATAAGGCACACAAGCGCCTCACACTCAAAAACGCATAAGACGTTGCATTCCTGCTTTTTAACCAGAAGCCATGAGTCGCTGAGACCAGAAGAGTATTGACAGGCTCTGAAAATGATGAGCATTCACAGTTATAAAAATCCAGTTCCATATATATTTATTTGAAGGAAGCTATCTGAGAACCCCATCTTGAAAAGTACAGGAAATATTTCTCTTCTTTCCAAAGTCACTCATGATAAACTTGCCCTTCCCTGCAGGAAAGCTTCTTTGTTTCCCAATATACAGGGGCCTCCCCTTTCTGTATTCAAGCCTTTCTCTTGCTGCAGGCCTGAGTACAGATGGGAAAAGGAACAGCTTTTATAATTCACTGTGCCCCTCTAAGGGGCATTTTGTGACTCCACTGGAGAATCCCTGAGAAGCACAGACAGGCTTCAGAGAATTCACAGGAAACGCGGTCACAGCAGCCAAGCAGACAAGGACAGTTTTCTCCCCACTCACATCCTCCAGGGAGACCTCACCGGTCTCTGCTGGTCAAAGGATGGGACTGACTGAGCACTATTTCCTAACTGGATCTTTTTGTAAAAGTTATCTAGCTAGTATCTAGAAAGCTGGAAACTTTAACAGAGTGAAGGAGGTAAAATGTCGAAAAGGTGGTGCCTTAGGCAAAAAGCAAGGATCACTTACTGAGGGTCTCATGAAGTTTCAAAACCTAAAACCTTTCTTACCAGCACTGATTCTGCCTGGCATGAAGAGAGCAATCGGGGGTCTTATTTTAGAGGTTTGGTGTTGTTTTTCCAGACGGTGCTTTCTCCTTAGAAGCACCTGATAAAATGCAATGCGTGCTACTCTTCTTTGGATGCTCCACACTATTCAAAATTAGGCTTTTCTCACTTTTCCTCCTCTTCTTGACAAGCTAAACGCCACTCGTACACTATTGTGTTGTTTTAAAAAATAGTACATTATTGTATTAACCTCTCATCAAGGACACTATAGTGACTTAAATCTCTGCTTAATTCCTTACCAACCAAATATACTGTGCCACACTACCTTAAAAATGTCAAGTCATTTAGTTGTTTTAATGTAACCCACGTGCATCCTTCTGGGATTCTAAACCTCCCTTCTCCAAATGCGGCCTTGTTCTTTTGCATAAGCACCAGAAATGATTAACCAACATTGTGTCTGAGCTAAGAGCAAAGACGAACCAGGGAGGACCGGAGCCCCTCTGTCCCGTCACCTGTGAGTGTAAATCCCCAGAGATACGGACGACTGAGGTTCACGTCATAAAACCTAATAGTAAATAGACAGCATGTGTGCTCCCCCCCTCTTTCCACGAAAAATACATGAATGATTTAAAAATTAAACCTTCCTACCCGTAACAGGGACTGGGATTCGTCCTTGGACTTGGTCTCTCCCGACGCTGGAAACTGCTGGGCGAGGGCCCCGGACTTCTCCCCGCCCGCGGGCGCCCCCTGCAGGAAGGCCTTGGTCTCCACAGCCAAGCCAAAAAGCGGCCGCGCCAGGTGGGCCGCCTCCACGTTGGGGCTGTCGCGCAGGGTCTTTGTCTGCTCTTGGGAGCCAGACACGGGAGTCAGCAGCCCCAGGCCTGCTTGAGTATATGACGGGCTGCCCCGCAGGATGTCTGCCCCTCTCCAAGTCACGCTGCGAAGGTCGTCGCCGGAACTCTCAGCCCAGACTTTCTCTTTGAGCCCCTCCTTCTCTTCTAGCTTCTCCCTCTTCACCACACTCTCCGAAACTGGCTCTACCATTTTAGAGTCTGGACTGAGCAGACTGTAGACCTTGAGGTCAAGTTTGGGCTCCTCTTTGATGGCGGACACGGCATGGCCGTCCTCTTCGCCGTTGGCTGTAGTGATGTCCTGTTCCTGGCAGTGGGCAGTGTTGAAGTGCTCCAGTAGTGACTGAGTCTCAGCAGCTGTGAAGCTGCACTGGCGGCATTTGTAGCAGCTGTGTGCTCTCCTGGGGAAGAAGAAAGCAGTCAGTGCAAATACAGCATTCTGAAGGCTTTCCTTCCTTTCTTTCTTTCTTTTTTATTAATAGCTTCTAAGCACCTGAATTTTATCTCATTCTGTGCAGCAGGTAGAAGGAAATCCAATATTCTCAACACCCAGAAACTGGAATGTAACTAGCTGGCGTTTTCAATTCCGTAGAAAGAAGGTGAAGTTTGCTGTTGTTATGTTAGCAGTAACAGCTATCCACACGACACACACACAGACGCTCAGGATTAGCATGGAAACTGGTTGGGTCTGCACTGTTATCTAATGCCCTCCCATGTTCATTTTACCTTGATAGTAAATCATGGATTACTGCATTTTTAAGTTGCTATCCATATGTTCTTACACTTGAATTCTTCAATACCCTTTTTATTTTCTGTTACCTAAACTCAAGTATTTCCCCTCGTGGCCCCCCATGCACTTAACATTTCCAGCACTGACATGCTCAATACAGCTTTTCTATATAGTAAAGTAAATTACATAAAGAAATAAAATGTTAGTAAGTACGAAAAGATAAAAATACAAGAAATAAAATTTAATTTTTCTGTCATTGAATTTAAATCCATTCAGTCAATTAAATATGATTGATGTACATAACCTGGAAAATAAGCTGCGTTTAAACCCCAAGAGTCTTCTAAACAAATTTAATCCATCCATAAGGATATATATACATTTAACAAATTGAGACTGTTGGCATGATAAGATGATTTATGGGCAGATTCACTAAAAGGATGTCTGTGTTCTCTTAAATGGCATAAAATAAGGCAATCCTATTGTGAAAGTTGATAAATTCAACTGCCATCAAAGAGAAAGGAATAACTGCTGTATTTGGACCAATGTTTAATTAACAAAGAACAGAAGTATTGTAGAAAGTACATGAAAGATACACAAATGATCTGGAATAAGCTATGTTTCTTCAACTATAATACCTTGTATGGCTCTTTGAATGCCACGTAAAACACTTGCGTAATATAATGTGGTAGGAGTTAACAACTTAAAGTAATAAAATGATTTTTGTGAGCTATTACCTAAAGACATGGACAAATAGATGCTATTTTGAACAATCATCAAAATATTTCTTTGCCAGGCACTAGCTACCCATCAGCAAATAAAAGATCCATAGCCCTTGCCCATCTGGTGCTTAGAATCTAGTTGGGAATGATAAGCTTCCCTGAAAGACTCTAAGAAAGTCAGGAAGTACATATATACAGGTGAAAGACGCTAAGAATGAACCGGAAAGGACGGTAATGAAACTAGGAATACTGCTTAGGGTAGTGGGGAAGGACTTTCTGAGGGAGAAATGTAAGGTAAAAGGATGAAAAGGAGCTGTCTGATGAGGAGAAGGAAGGGAAAGAAAGTACATTCTAGCAAGTATGACAGACAGACAAGAGGAGAGACTATGGTGGCTTTGAGGAAAAAATAAAAGGTAGAATGTCAAATCTACATACTGAAAGGGTCATCTAGAGCTTAAAAATTTTTAGCTTTTGGGCGGCACCTGTGGCTCATCGAGTAGGGCACCGGCTCCATATACCGCAGGTGGCAGGTTCAAACCCAGCCTCAGCCAAACTGCAAAATAGAAAAATAGCCGGACATTGTGGCGGGCTCCTGTAGTCCCAACTTCTCAGGAGGCTGAGACAGGAGACTCGCCTAAGCCCAGGAGTTGGAGGTTGCTGTGAGCTGTGTGTCACCACGGCACTCTACCCAGGGCGATAAAGTGAGATTCTGTCTCTACAAAATAAATAAATAAATAAAAATTTGTAACTTTTATTGTTATTTAATATTTTTCTGAGACACAATAGATGTACATGTGATAAGCTGATACCATAATACAATGTGTAAAAATCAAATCAGGATAATCAGGATCTCCATAACCTTATATATTTATCTTTTCTTTATGCTAGGAACATTCAAATTACTGTCTTCCAGCTATTTCACAATGTACACTAGATCGATGTTAACTACAGTCATCCTACACTAAGCCTTATTTCTTCTAACTGTGTATTGTACCCATTAATGAGGTGACATCGGGACAATAACAGTTACTATATTAATAACTTCATTCCCTATGAGACATATCAGATGGTTGAAATTTAAAAACAATGTTCCTATTTTATGAAAACAAGTGTTGAAGTTAGAAGACATGTAACAAAACTACAAGTATTTGTGGAGTATACTTAACGGAGCACACAATTAAGGGCTTACATTTTGTTGAAAAAAATACAGATATTTAACTTCCCTTTTTGTAGAAGATTGCTTTCAATTTTTTCTCCTATTTTTTCATTGTTTAAGTAGAAAGATAAATACAATGACATAATTTGAGGATGAACCTACCATAGAAGTACAATAGTAAAATTAAATTTTTCAAGTGAAAGTAGGCTAACATTTAGGGCTCGGATATCTATGAGTAAGAGTAAAAATTTTGCCACTGATATCAAAGCCAAAAAAAAAAAAAAAAACCAAAGACAGCATTAATTTCACAAAGGGCAACAGGCAAAACCTGAAATGTAGGACGCAGAGTCTCTGAGAACCTTATCCAAAGAATCTTCTTACCAAAACCCTACTCTAGCAAAATCTAATGGGAGATAAGCCTGTAAATCTGAAGTTATCTCAATGAAGATATTCTATATAACCTACTGAGTCATGAAAATTTACAAAATACAACAACTGATTGACCTTCACCCCAAGGAATTGTTAATGAATTCACTGCCCACCTCGGCAGTGACTTTGTGGTTCCTTGCCAAGATTAAACCTCTGTTTGAAATCTCTAATGGGATCCCTGCCTATGAATCAGGACTAGTAAACGCCACTGACATTTCTACCAAAACCAATGTCCCTAGTGCAAAAATTCCAAGGGATTATAGTGAATCCATTTCTGGACATTAAGACTGAAAATACTAGAGCAAAAAGGAGGAAATATCTTTCTCTCCTACCAGAGAAAAAATGTCAAATTCTAGAGCACTGCACAGCAAAATGACTTAAAACAAAAGACTCTCAGTTCTTACTGGAGAACTATTTAAGCACACATACAAGTCTTCTTGAACCAAAATGCTGGACTTTCAACCTTGACTCCGTATTTTACTATATGTAACTTCAAATAATTTTCTGAACCTGTCACAGTTTCCTCGTCTGCAAAGTGAAAAGAAAAATGCATGTGGATGGGGCTCCTGTGAATATTATGTAATTACCACTCATAGTAAAAAAAGAAGGCTAACCAGTATAAATATTAAAACTAAACAAAGCTCCTCTGTTCCATGTGAATCTGTGTTCTATACACTTTCTTCAAGACTTTAAACTTACAAACTGTTATTTTAATATCATTTTTTTCTGCTCTCCCATGTACCTCAATGAGGACAAACAACATTTTTAAAACCAAGCCATTTCCTAGAAGGTCTTTTGCTTTAGGGCATTTCAGACAGAATGTATCCTATGCCTTTCTGCTTTATCTAACAGGGTTCAATGATCTGAAAGATTGAGCAGTTTAGCATTTTACTGCTTAATTATCAAGCTTTACTCTATTTTCATTAATAGTCCAGACTAGGAATCTTAAGATTCTGAAATTTAAAAGAAAGATAGTGAGGACATTACCTGTGCTTTGTTGAAAAGTCTTGGGAAGTAGGGGATGTTTGGTCAATGAGTTCATTAAAGTAGCTTAGAAATGACATACCTAGCAATAAGTCTAAGTAAGTAAGACTATGTACCTTTAATACCTACTTATTCTGCAATCCAGAAATGTTCCTGAGCCATCCCTCTCCCCTTACCAAATAAAGGTGAACACATCCATCCTCTATGCACTAACAGGCTTGTACTTACTCCCAGATATACAAGGTCCTGGGCACCTACCCAGAAAATGAGTTCATCACCAAACATCAAACCCCAAGACATGTTGTCGGAGTCCTCAAGGTTTTCTAGTTTGAAGTTCCTGTCCTAACAGACAACATCCTGAATTCTGACAAGTTTCAGCAAGAGTTCCTCTGATCTTCTCCACCTCTCGAGAAGCTCCCCCCCACCCCCACTTTGGTGAGACAGAAAAAAAAAAAAAAAACTGGTCGATCCCGTAGAGTGCTGTGGCATCACAGCTCACAGCAACCTCCAATTCCCGGGCTTAGGCGATTCTCTTGCCTCAGCCTCCTGAGGAGCTGGGACTACAGGCACCTGCCACAATGCCTGGCTATTTTTTTGTTGCAGTTTGTCTTGGGCCAGGTTTGAACCCTCCACCCTCCAAATATGGGGCCAATGCCCTACCCACTTAGCCACAGGCACCACCCTCAAGAAGCTCTTGATCCAACTGACCTAGGCAAAACTGTCTTGAATCTGGTGCTGGACATCTTTTTCGAAAGGTAAAGAACAGCAGGGATGGCTCTGCGCCTGTGGCTCAATGGGCTAAGGCACCAGCCACGTACAACTGAGCTGGCGGGTTCAAATCCAGTCTGGGCCCGCCAAACAACAATGACGGCTGCAACCAAAAAATGGCCTGGTATTGTGGCAGGCACCTATAATCCTAGCTATTTGGGAAGTGGAGGCAGGAGACTCGCTTAAGCCCAGGAGTTGGAGGTTGCTGTGAGCTGTGATGCCACAGCACTCTATCCAGAGTGACAACTTGAGGCTCTGTCTCAAAAAAAAAAAAAAAAAAGAACAGCAGGGATATGTATTAAGCAGAAAGGAGACAGAAATTGCAGAAATAAGTTTCCAGAGAACCAGATTTTATGTTGAAAAAATAATACATTATATAAGGAAAGATGACAAATAAGGTTGCAAAAACAAACTCAATTCATACATCTTTTCTTTTGAAAGGTCAAAGCACTCTTATGATCAATATGATCTCATGTTCCACTTATGTAGAAGACCCATTTTATAGATAGTAAAGTAAAGAAATGGTGCCTTCCCCAGGTAGTCTACATCAAATCAAAAATACAGGGCTTCTAAATTCCAGATCAATGTTTTATTTTTCTATTCTCTATGGCCTCAATTTTTATATTTATACACAAATAAATGAAATGATTGACTATGTACAAAATGAAAACATGTAAGATGTAAAAGGTCTTTTAACAGAAAGGAGACCGACTGCAAGAATGGTTTGCAAAGCAGGCTGTGCAGTTCTGCAACTGGAGAAGTTTCTTACCAGTGCAGATTCCTCATCCTCGTCAATCAGAATGTCCTGGGAATAACCTGAGATTCTAATTTTTTTTTTTTTTT
>CAUYON010156269.1:0-11571 GCA_963573935.1 Arctocebus calabarensis
TTTTTTTATAATTTTATTGAATCATAATTCTGTACATTGGTGCAATCATAGGGCACGATTCATATACATTCAGAAATGTTTTGATCATACTGTTACAGATAGCCTTCATGGCATTTTCTTATTTCTTCCTATTTTCCATCCTCCTGTGCCTTTGAATAACCAGAGCTGAGTTCCCTCCCCCGGCTGTATCTCCAAACACCCGACCACTCCCTGGGCGCCCCTTTCAACATTCTCAAGAAAAGTATGGCTTTTATCTTTGGGGCCGGTTTTCAGCTCTCCTGCCTCTTACCAGCTCTCTGATCACGAAAACGTCTTCACTTCTCAGACATTCAGTTATTTATTTTGTACAATGGATACAATAATACTTATGAGGCTGTGGTAAGAATCAAATTGGATGAAGCAGGTAAATTGTGTGATCACACTAAGACTTCAGTCCCCCTTCCCATTTTCTATTGCTTTATCCAACTAACATCTGTGTTAGTTTCCATGGCTACCATAACAAATTATCACAAATGTGGGGGCTTAAAACAAGAGAACTTTATTCTCTCAGTCTTCTAGGTCACTAGGGCGATGCTCTTTCTGACGTCTCTAGGGAGTGACCTTGCCCTGCCTCTTCAATGCTGAGTTTCCTGGACTTAGGGCCACATCCCTCATGTCCCCCTCCAACCTCACGTGGCCTTGAGCACGTCTGTGTCCACTTTCTGCTTCTTAGAAGGCAACAGTCATCAAACTTAGGAGCCAGTCTAGGCAGGAGCCTTCACTTCACCAGTCATCTCTATAAAAACCCACTTTCCAAATAGGGTCACATCCTGAGATTCCAAGCTGACATAAATTTGGTGGGACACTTTAGTCCCCTATAACACCCTAAATAGCTATTACTTTTTTAGAAGAACATGGGCTTGTCCCTTCTTCAAATATCAAAAGACTTCTAATGGTCTTAATTCCTATAAATGCATACTAAAAAGTGTATTAATTTTTTCTACTTACCGTAAAAAATACACAGTTTGACATTTTCATCATTATTAACAGGTAACGTCCTACTGCTGTGATTTTAATGGTACAAAATATTCTTTCACACCTCTACGCAGTCCATCTGGCTTGCTGGACAAGCTTCTACCTGGCGTGAATATCACCATCAAGTGACAAGCTTCTACCTGGTGTGAATGTCGCCATCAAGGACAAATGTTCAGGGAGGTTTAGAGTCAATGCAAGTCCTGTGATGCATGTGATGCTCCCTTCGCTTTTCAAAAGATATCTTGCTTCCAAACTGTTCTAAGAACAAACAAGAAAAAAAAGTGTCATTTGTGGAAGTAAACTGGTACTCCTTAAAAATAAGATTTTGAAAAACAATTGAGCAGCTAACCCCATATTTCATTAATTGAGCAAAGTCTAGTTAGTATGTTTTACTATATTTATAAAATACTTTAAAAATCCCAATAAAAAGCATTTAGTAGCAAGAGTTATAGGACCTTAACCCTAATATGGTGTTAGAGATACTAACTTTAATCCTCTTGGTTTGCAGTTGAGTAAGTTTACCTCTTGCAGGATGAGGTGGTGACTTTCACAGGGTTGCCCAGATAGTTGCAGAAATCACATTAATCTTCAACCTCCAATCCCAAGCGCCTTCCTCCACGCCAGTGTCCTATCATAGATGAGACGTCTACAGAACTCTTTGAATTAGTGTCAGCAACTCCGAAGGCTTATTTTTTTTGAAACATCTCAATCTTTCCTTAGCACTAATTTATTTAAAATGGTGAAGGGAAACTACTCCTTAAATCATATTTAAATTATAATTTCCTTTAAATTATGTTAACATAATCATATTTTATATTAAATACAATATTAATTCAGAGCTTTGGCATGAAATCTACCTGAAAATTAAACTCATTTAATTTTTTTTTGCATCAACTTATATTACTTTTATTCCAAAGCTGTTAATAATGAATACAAAGAACAAGGGAGATAATTTGTGTGAAATGTATATTAAATTCATTTATTTTTTTATTTTTCCTGTTCATTGCAATCTTCTTACTTCCTATCAGTTTGAAAATCTAGTAAACAATATTAATACAGAATTGTAGAACCATGTTCTTTTCTTTACACTGGAAAGAACCAAATCATAAGATCATACATCTTTCTAGAACATATCTTTTCCCTGGGTATATGTGACCAAATGCCTTTATGTCCTAAGGGCCATTTAGCAGTTCCTGTTTTTGACAGGTACACTCAGACAGGAAAGATTTCCAGAAACCATTTGGAGTCTTCAGTGTTCATTCTGGTTCAACCGTAGCACAAATTAATACAATACAAGAAGAGAGATCTGGGGTCCTATGAAAATATTTATTGAGCATTTACTATAGGATGGGAATTCTGCTATTTGTTGGGAAAAAAAAGATGAAAAAGATCTAGAATATATTCTACAAGATTCATAATCATGTTGTTATGGGGTGAATGTGTTTGTATTCCAAAGATCTAATGTTGAAGTCCCAGTCCACCATGTGATGTTATTTGGAGGTGGGGCTTTGGGAGCTGATTTGGTTTAGATGAGGTCACAAGGGTGGAGTCCCATGATGGGTTAGTGCCCCTATAAGAACATAAAGAGACATTAATCTCTAAGTGCTCAGAGATTAATGGGAGAACACAGGGAGAATGTGGCCATCTGCCAGCCAGCAAGAAGGGCCTCACAGGAATGGAGCTGCACCTGCCAGCATCCTGGTCTGGGCTTCTCAGACTCTAGAACTGTCGGAAATAAGTGCTTTTGCTGAAGCCATCCAGTCTATGACATTTTGTTATAGCAGCCCAAACAGATTAAGACTTGTGGTTTATAAACCAGTCATTAAAATACATTTGCTCAATTGAATAAGGTAAATACGAACATTTATAATGTCAGCAGAGATAGACAGTGTCAAGAAAGTTTTCACACACACGCAGGCCTAGGCCCATGGGATGAGCAGGGCATGGAGGGAGCATATTTCTCCTGGTAACATGGAAGTAAGGGTTAGATTATGAAAGCTGCAGGGAAGCAGATCCCCCTCAAATCTTAGCTTGCCCACAGTTCATTCAAGAGGCTTTTATTGGGGCTTGCCCAGCTTTGGGCACTATTAGCACAAAGCCTAAGGTAAATATGACACCGTTTCTGCCGTAAAATGGAGGAGATCATTCTATCTTAAGATTTAGAACTTGATTGGCTTCAGAGAATTTATAGTTCTCCTGTAGACATTAACCAGCCAGCAGAGGGAGACCACCAACTAAGTCTATACTGCAGGCCACAGGAGCTGTCAGTCTGCAGAGGTGGGACCAGGAGGCAGGATGTGGGAGGGGCCTCACATTTACATCAGGCCTCTGGGCACGGCAGGTGCAAAGCAAGCCCTTGTCGCATTCTCAGGCTGATGACTCTGGCAACACTGATTTTCCTTAAGTTCTTCTCCCCAGGACTAATTTAGACACACTAAGACCCAATTTATACAAAGAAAAAACAAAGATTTAATCATAGAAGCTAAAATGAGGTATAGCAAGTAAAGGAACAATTGGCCGGTTCACCACCATGCTGTTTTCTATTGCCGTAGAATAGATTACCACAAACATGGCCATACATGTATTATTTTTCTTCCTTTGGTAGTGATTGTTTGATAGGGACAACTGAAAAATTGCCTGACATCATGTTCCAAGGGGCAAATGACCTCCCAATTTGTGCCAACATCAATAAAAATTTCCATCATCTACTGCAATGATATGAAACATAAGCAGAACTTCTATCATCACACCGCAAGTTCATGAAATTACTTAAAATGTAGAAACCTCTCTCTCATTTCTGGGCACTTTTGATCGTGAGCATTTCCACTGAGACATTTATAGTCTTAGCTTGAATGAGAAGAGACTGTTGAAAATGCTAATTGGGATCCACTCAAGCTTGTTGAGGTATCTCGGCCATTTCAGTGATTCCTGATGGGGACACTGGCTTTCAAGTGACACAGTTGTGGTATAAAGTTAAGTTTGTAATCTCTGCCACCAGAGTCCCTATGTTCAAATCCTACTCCACCACAACCCTGCTGTCTCCCTGAAGTTCCCCATGCTCACAGGGTGAGCACATGTGAATCACTAGCTGTTACATGAGGTGTCTGATAGCTGGAGAGCTGACAAAGACAAACGTAAGCTACCCTTCTGTAAGCAAAGGTTGCTTTTAGCTTTGGTGTGTGAACTAGTCTCAGCTTCAAAAACCTTCTATATCTGGGAGCCTTGGATTACCAGGCTTCTATTCTTTAGTACTTTAAAGGGAAAGAGATTACCTTTCCCTGTGCATTTGGTCATAGCTTCAAAGTCTTGAATGGTTTGGAGGACTGTGCATAAACATCCCCAGAGATGCTCACGAATTACCTCCAAATAGCACCAAGATCAGAAAAGACAACAGTTCTCCATAGAGTAGAGACCGTAAAATCCAGACGTGGAGTTCACCTTACTTTTTTCATCTGTATAATGTGGAGGGAGAAACTGCTTACCTTGTGGAGTGGTTGGGAAGATCAAAGGAGCCAATATTTGTCAGGCTCGTGTACTGGCTCAAGGTATCTGTTCTCTAAATATCAGCTGCTATTATCGACATCATCACAATGCCACCATCACGGTCACCACCATCATAACTGTCATCACCATCATCTGGCCCTTGTCAGGCTTTTTATTGACTTAAAAATATTTTTCTTTCCTTTTTTTTAAACAAGTGAACAGTTTATTGAGAATTAAACAAAGGTATGATGTGTGATACAGTACAAGCAAGACACTCAAGATAGGTATAGTAGTACTACTCACACAAAAACTTAAATGTCACCTCAAAAAAATCACAAGACAAAAGAGAAAGCAATATAAAACAGTGAGAGGTTGGGCTTTGGGAGGGCAGAGTTAATACTTTGCATTAAATATCTTACTTTATAACATTTAAAAAAAAAAAAAAAGAAAACAACTTTTTAAAACAATGTTATAACAGGACTTTGAAAAAAATATGTTATTCAAGTACCTGCTAAATGTTATTTCACAAAAAATACCAGTTTCCAAGTGTCCATTGTGATCTGAAGTAAGACTTAACTGTGGGTATGTATGTATTTGAATAATGAATGACCTACAAATGGAGCAAAGCTTGTTATTTGGGTGAATAATCTTTAAACAGGTGGTGTTGAAGGGAGTGCCCAGGGGAGTGTTCCTCTTCTTCACAAGGAAGAGGAAAAGAATGAACTGTGGCAGGAGATAAGGTCAGAAAACCAGTTACCAACTCCATAGTGGAGATTTCCCAACAGTTAAGTCAATTATTTACACTTGGTTCTCTATCTGAACCTTAAAAAGATTATCCTCAGTCCCAAATTCACACAAAACCCACATAAAACTCACAGGGAAGTATCACAACTGGACGATAAGATCAAGGCCTTAATGATGTTCCCCTGAAGCTGGATTTTGATTTTATAAGAAAGAGTAGGTGGTTGAGGACTTAGACTACAGCACGGGAGGAAGCACAAGTAGGGTTTTGAAAATGTTCGAGTAATTTAGTTAGAATTTACTAAAAGAGACAATGGGAAAGCAATTGTATGGTAAACTCTGACTCTGCCAAAAATAAAAACTTTTTCTTTACAAAGCATGCTCTTTTCTTCATGTTTTTTCCCTTTGTGTTTTTAGCATTTATATTTATACATTTTGTTTTATGTTCATTAACGGATGTCAGTGTAAGGGTGCCCTGTGACACAGCACTGGACAAAGCAATCAAAGGCTTTTAAAGTTACTTGTTTTGTAGAACAAGGTTTTTTCCTGGTTTCAATGGGAGTTACATCCTCTACCACACACACACACACAAAATAGAGACCAACAAGTCCTGGTAAAATCCTACATGAATTTCTGTATAAATAAAAGTGTAGATTCAGAGACCCTATGTCTTTACATTTGTTAATGCAGACACTGTAGGCCTGGGCATATTGCTCACAGGTCTTTTATAGTGAGTGGTAAAACCAAGAGGAAAAACAGTGTTATTTATATTCTTTAGATTCACAGAGAAAATTGCTTGTCTTTTGAATCTTAAGAAGGAAACTCTCCAAATCTCCAATTTTTGAAATACCTTGTGCAATGAGCACACACACACATAGCCTCATACACAGAAATGCAAAGATGCACTTTAATTCATCTATGGGTTTCACTGCAAAACATTCATAAAATCTTCTGGGTCAAATTTGCCAATATGAATGCCTGAGTTATTTCTGCTAGATAAAATCAAGTCAACCTGTCATTTTGCATTATAAACAGATGAACGAGGATGCACAATTTAACATCTGCGTGCATAGTAAGCAGTTTTGCCAGTACAAACAGTTGCTGTGATGTGGACAAATGAGTCTCCACACACAATCTTCATACATTATTCAGATAACTTTATCAGTAAATTTGGGTCATTAAATATGAACAAAAATAGTTTGATCAAGTCTGGGTATTTTTAAGTAATAATCCTCAAAAGAAAGAGGATCTGCTACTAAAATGTAATGTAATAGAAATTTGGACATAGGGAGTACCTGGCATAGAATTTTGGCAGATAATTAGATAATTGAATACCTATGACAGCCAGTTAATTGTCATAATCAGTGGATAATTTATTTGAGACATAATCTTATTCACGCTTTTCTTATATACAAATGAACATGTTGCCAGATGTGCACGAAGCATAATTTCAGTTCTGCTTTTACAATGAGATTTGACTTCTATTAGTCCACCTTGGCAAGATGGAACACTGTAGTGGGTGGCTTTCAGAAAACAGCAATTTGGAGACAGTCTTTGAATGGAGGACTTTAAAAAGAGAATCATTTTTATTTAATTAAAATAGAATTGGTGGCAAAGAGAATGAATAAACACACTCAATGTATTTTGAAAAGAAAATTACTTTCTAATAATTATTTTAAACCTCTCAAAGGGGATTTTTAGACATTGTCACACATTACAAAATTGGAAAACAGTACTTGGAAGAAACTAGAGATACCTTTGCCCATGTACACTACACATTCTTTCCTTGCCTTTTCAAGAAGATTTTTACATCTGGGGAGACAGCAGTCAGATACTCTGCAGGCAGTTGAGGCAAGGGTCCGAAGGAGAAGGCCGATAGGATAGGCAAGCCACAGAGTGTAAATGCACTTAGCTGAGATAAACGGAGCCAAGAGGGACCCTTCACTTCTTTTACTTTGACCATAACAAGCTTATCTAGAGAAGAAGGGAAAATTCTCTAATCGGAGCATATGGGCAGTTGAGGTGACAATGTCCCTAAAGGAATTAGCCTGATTGGCATGATAAAAACTACACTCACCACCAGCAAACAAAAAGGAAAAAAAAAATGCTACACTCCCCAGTGCTACTATGGTTTATTAATACCATGGCAACCCTTGAAAATTATTATATATATACCAAAAGGGGTAAGAACTCTTAGTTCTGGGAACTCTTCACCCTTTTCTCAGAAACTCCATGAAAATTCCACCCCCACCTTAATGTATCATTGGGTATTGACATAAACAGGGAAACCCCCCAACCCACGCAGTCTATGGCTTCCTTTGGAGAGGTCCACATTCTGCCATCTTTGAGAGTATACCCACTTTCCATACTCTGTCTTGAATATGAATAAATGTTTTTGCTTCACATGTGACCTTCTGTTTGAATTCTTTTTTGCACAGAAGTCAAGAACCCTTTCTGTTTTCAAGGGTGGTGGTCAGCACTGCCTTTGAGAGTGGTTTAGACATTGGCCACCATATTGTTGGTCTCTGTCCAGCTTTCCTGAGAATCTGTGAATTTAAGAATAAGAAGTATATTTTCAGCCATGACACTGATCTATTGCACAGAATAGTTGCCATAGAAAATCATCTTGATTTTTAGCAGAATATGTGTGTGTTATAAAGATATCTTTGTTGAGATAAGTCATTGAAATTTGAGATTGTTTGTTACTGCAGCATCCTATACTTTATACCTTGGATACAACTTTTTTGATCCCTCAGAAAGTCAGTGTATATTTACCCATTCTCTATATTATACTGCTATAAGAAAGGACCACAAATTTTCCATATTGTCATATGAAAGCATTAGTTAATACTCAAAAACCAAACAAAAAGGTCATAATCTATAGTTCAAGGAGTAGGACACCAGCACCATATACCGGAGGTGGTGGATTCAAACCTGGAGCCAGCCAAAAAAACAAAACAAAAAACAAATAAACAAACAAAAATAATGAATCGCCAATGTTATTTTGGCCAAGAAATGGGTTATATGTTTTAGCCTATCTAGGAAATGTATATTTTACCTAGATGAGTTGCCCAGCCAGACAAAACTGGAGTTCACTTCATAAAAATATGGTGATAATGGTATTGAGAAAACATTTTCCAGCTCTGCCACAACTCTCAACCATATTGACAGAGATGAGAAAAACTAGATTTTAGCAATCTCATTAATTATTTCAACTTCAAATGCTGGAAACAGAATTTGAATCTCTGTATCTATAGTGCTACTTTCTCAGGGTAAACAGATCCTCCACAAGATTCACGGCTCAAAAGAAATTAACATTTGCAGCAGAAAAACTTGGTATCCACCAAAAGATTTTATGCCCTTTTTTTAATTTAGGAAGCACCTGAGCAGTCACTAACACATTTTTCATCCTCCCTTGTACTAGTAAGAGTATGAATGTTTTTGCCAGTGGAACATAAGTAAAAATAAAGTGTATTGCCTCCAGATTGAGGTAATTAAGAAGTTTATATGCCTTCACTGTTCTGGCTCTTTGTCTTTTGAATGATAATGCCTGAAAGAACTATCTTGAAAACTGTATGTTCAAGAGGGCAGAGTCTGCTGGGTGTCTGGGTATCTGAATGAATTTGTGGACTGGAAGCACCACCACCACCCCAGGGCTCATGCTGAAAAGAGCCTGAATTTGGTCTATTACTCTGAGAGAGAAGTGAATTTAGGGTGTAGGGAATGAAATTTCAGATTTTGCCCCTTACAGAAGATAGCAGACTAATAAAATGATATATAAAAGAAACTAAGTAACTTCTGTGGAAATCAGGCACCAATAAGGGAAAGGAAATTTTTTTGAAAGAGGAATGTTTCTTTGGTGTCAAAATGTGTCATTTACTGTCCCTATTATAAGACCGGTCTTTGCAGTCATAGAAAAAATCTTGAAAAGAAGAAAAAGGTCAGAATAAATTGAGGAGCTAAGAAAGTACAAAGAGTCATTAAAATTTCACATTTCAATTAGTAAAAAGTGTGCAGAGATTATAAGCATAAAAGTTAACTACCAGAGTTGTAGCAATTCTGCAAGCAGTTATATTCCCAAGAGTCCACTTATACTATGAAAATATTTCAAGTGTTATTTAACTAAGAGCCAAAATAGACAAAAAGAAATCCCATTTGCTCTCAGACTACACTGTCTGACCATGTTGCCACTAAGCACATTTAACGTGGCTAGTTCAAGCTGAGATGTGCCATAAGTGTAAAATACACATGGGAGATAAAAGACTTAATGACAAAAAAAATAAAAAAATTATTGGTTATTGTAAGTTAAAAATTATAACATTTTGGATATACTGCTTTAAATAAAATAAACTACTACCATTAATTTTACCACTTCCGCTTTTTAAAATGTGGGTACTAGCAATTTTAAATTACATACAGGGCTTACATTACAATGTTGGACAGCATTTTGCTAAGAAATTCACCGTGTATATTCTTTATTCCTCCAAAGTTGATGCTGGGGGTCAGATAGGTGATTACAAACACTTATAACACTTATTTAGAGAAACATCTTTGACCAAGAGAGTATGAAATGAAATGAAGTTGAGTAGGTTCAATAGAATTGAAAGCATGATCATTTACTCAATTAATGTACAAATGAATAAAAAAAACCTTCTTAAAACTACAATGAAAATACCCTAGAAAAAAGCAAACAAAACAACCAGACATCTGCCCCTACAACAACAACAACAACAATAAAAAAAAAGAAAAAGTCAACTCTTTTTCTTTTTTTTTACATATATTTGTGTTTATTAGGTTTCCACTTTTTGCCTTCACAGAATTTAAAAGCCTTAAAATTTAATAACAATAGCAATGTTTAAGGTAAGGACTAGTAACAAAAACCTCACAAATAATAAATGAAGATAAATACACTCAGAAAAGAAAACAGATGATTACTGCATCGAAATATTAAGCAACATTATTAATAATAATGCCAAGAAAGTAACGTTCACATTGTCACATAAGAGATTATGGAGTGCTTTTACTCTGAGGCTCAGTATGAAGTCATCAGTTAACTTCTTATTTTTTTTCCCAAAGTCTCAAAAAATAGACAACTAATATTATATAAATAAAAGTAAAGGAGAGTTTCAAAAATAGATCATGCCAAATCTTATAGACAATAGAAAAAGAAGAAATGTTTCAAAATCATTCTACTTGATCTGGATACACCTGATATTGAAATTGGAGAAAATATATTGTAATAAAGGGAAATTACGTATTTTACTTATAAGTGAGGATGTAATATCCTAAACAGCATATTAACAAGTTGAATTAAAAAATTAATGTTTAAGTAATGTACTTTGGTCAAAATTGAATCCAATTTATGTGAGAATTAGTCACTATTTTCTTTCCTTTTTTTTTTTTTGTTTTCTTCCCCTCACCTCCTCCCTCCTTCTCTCTCTGTCTGCTCTCTCCTTCCCCTGTGCCCCACTGTGTCATTGATTGTCACTGGCTGTTTATTGCAGCCCAATTTATAATTGCTAAAATGTGGAAACAGCCTAAATGTTCTTCAACCCAGGAATGGATTGGTAAGCTATGGTATATGTATACCATGGAATATTACTCTGCCAACAAAGACAATGGAGACTTTGCAGCATTTGTACTAACTTGCATGGAGGTGGAACACATTATTCTTAGTGAAACATCACAGGAATGGAGAAGCATGAATCCTAGGTATTCAACTTTGATTTGAGGACAATTAATGACACAGTGGGGCATGGGGGAAGGAGAGAGCAGACAGAGAGAGAAGGAGGGAAGGGCTGAGGGAAAGAAAACAAAAAAAAAAAAAGGAAAGAAAATAGTGACTAACTCTCATATAAATTGGATTCAGTTTTGACCAGAGTACATTACTTAAACATTAATTTTTAATTCAACTTGTCAATACGTTGTTTAGGATATTGCATCCTCATTTATAAGTGAAATATGTTTGTAATTTCCCTTTATAACAATATTTTCTCCAATTTCAATATCAGGTGTATCTAGATCAAGTAGAATGTTTTTGAAATATATCTTCTTTTTCTATTATCTATAAGATTTGGCATGATCTGTTTTTTGAAACTCTCTTTTACTTTTACTTACATAATGTTAGTTGTATATTTTTTGAGACTTTGGAAAAAAAGATACATTAACTGAGGACTTCATACTGAGCCTCACAGTCAAAGCATTCTATAATAGACATACTCTTATTTGACAATGTGAACGTTACTTTCTTGGCATTATTATTATTAGTATTGCTTAATATTTTGATACAGTAATCATCTGTTTTCTTTTCTGAATATATTTATCTTCATTCAT
>CAUYON010156271.1:0-12229 GCA_963573935.1 Arctocebus calabarensis
AGACTACAGGCACCCTTCACAACGCTATATTTTTAGAGACAGGGTCTTACCCTTGCTCAGGATGGTCTCAAACTCCTTGGCTAGGCCTTCACCTGCCTCGGCCTTCCATAGTGCTAAGATTAAACGCATAAGCCCCCATGCCTGGCTTGTAATTACTGTTCAAACTTCTTTACAGTAGTAGTTGGAAATTGGAATCAATTATCTGTAAGTAGGTATCTCAAGAATGGAAGAAAAATTATCCAATATACTCAGCCCTACTATGAAGCTAATTTATAGCTTTCATACGAAGGGTATAACCCAACTATAGCACAAGAATATGGGGAAAGGGGCAAAGGAGGGGGGGCAGCGTGAGGTGGGGGTGGAGGGAGGGTAATTAGTGGGGCCACACCTACAGTGCTTCTTAGAAGGGTACAGGCGAACCTTACTAAATGCAGAATACAAATATCTTCATATAATAATTGAGATAATGCCAAGAAGGTTATATTAATCAGTTTGATGAAAATAGTTCAGATTGTATATGAAACCAGCACATTGTACCCCTTGATTGCACTATTGTACCCAGCTATGATTTAATAATAAAGACAATTAAAAAAAAAGTATAGATTTCAGGGAAGCCTAAAACCTGAGATAACAAGGATTGCAGTAAACACTAATGAATGTACTTCACTGTTAGAAGTTGTACGCTTTTCTCTAGGAAGCAGGGATATCACTAGAATCTACAAACGTACTCTGCCCCTTAAAAATATCAAAGAATTGTTCTGCAAAGGAGTAACCGGCTACACACTCTATTCAGAGGTGGTACTGGGTCATTCTGAGCTACTATAAAGCCAGAAAAAAACTTGTCGTTAGGACTGAGATTACTATTGTTTTCCTGACCTTGTGCAGAAATTTTGTGTTGTAAAAGGCTCTACATCATTTGATTGAGTCTTTGGCCATATTTATGGCACTGTTCTTATAATGGAAGTGCTAAAGATTGATGCCTAAGATAAATGTACTCCAAAGCATTCCGGCTACACTGACTTGGAGACATACTCAGAAACTTGAAGGATGTGATCCCCAGAAACAACAGGATCATATTTTTAACCATTCTTGGTACCAGGCAGTAAAAATTGTGTAGCTAGAGGACTAGGGAGAACAGTTGCAAAAGTTTGTTCTCTTCTCTCTGACTCCAGGAGTTTTTGGCTCTTTAACCCACTGGTTAAAAAAAAAAAAAAATAGAATCTGAAGTAAGCAAATCGTATAATTTCCCTGTGGTGTCTATTGGCTCAATAGAAGTGGCACCTGAGGTTTTCTGAAAGAGAAAGAAACAGGATACCAGCAGATCAGGTGTCTCGCTGGCAAGGAAGCAAACACTAAAGCTATACTCCTGGTGGCTGGAATACAGACACCCACAAAGGTGGTGCAGGGGATGGCAGAAGTCCTGTGGGCCTTTCAAACCCAGCCTGGCAGGCAACAACTTCCTAGGCATACATTTGCAAACTGCTGAGTTTGTAGATATGGAAAAGTTTTTATGGGAGCTGAGAAGTGCTTTACCTCATACTGAGACAGTTCTAACTGCAAAAGAAAAAAAAAACTAGGGTGGGTCAGATCACAGGAAGGACACAAAATGAGTTAAAGTCTTAATAATATTTTTAATTTAAAGTAACTCTGTTCTAAGATACATGAGCCATTCTTGCTGCTTTTACAGACAGGCTGGAATGAGAGCAGTGACCTTGGAGGACTGTGATTTGCACAAGCTAATTGGGTTACAAAGAACGTTACTCAGAAGACTGGGTGTTAGAAATAATTTCCTAATTAGAACAGGTGGCCTCCAAGTCCAAATGTTGAAGTACTTAGTGGAAACAGAAAAATCTTAATCAGTAAGAATAGGCAAAAAGCAATTCCTTTTTTGAAAGCTCTGATTAAGACAGTAGATGGTAGATCTGCGCATGAGATCTGGCTAGGAAAGCCGTGCTCTTCACCTGGGGCGTTACCGTCATTCTGGGTAGCAAGTTTCATTATTGTTCAAAATTATATTACACATTAGTGGGTGATTAGGATCTCTGATCTCTACTCACTGAATGATGTCACAGTAGGGACCACAGTCATTGAGCCAAAGCACATCCACATAATTCAAAAAAAACCTGGGGGACACATCAGCTACCTGTGTATTTAACAAATATAAATCGATAAATTTTGATCTGCCCAAGGTTCCTAAAATGTTGAATGAATATGGTATTTTTGCCATGCTGATGTCTATTTCTGACATAATTTGGGAGGAGGCTAAATGACTTCTTCAGACTAAAGCCAATTATAATGGGAATAGGGTAAGATCATGTATCAGAATCCTCACCAAGGTGACAATAAAAACACCGTTTTCCTGTTTCTGTAGATTTTTAGGATAGTTTAAAGTTATCTAAGATCAGAAGAGCTAGAGTAGCTAAAGGTATATATCCACTTTCATTATAAGAATTGTTTAAATTTAGGTAAATGCCTCAAAAAATAGATAAGGCACGTGATAAGAAAAATAAGAAGGATAAGATAAGAAAAAGTAAGTATTATGTCTGTTATGTCGTGAATGTTCTCCTCACCCCACTTACATGTTGACACACTACCCACTAATGCGATCATGTTAGGAGGTGGTGAAAGGGGGGCACTAGACCGGCATAAACCTCACAGAACACCAGGGCTTGTACCAAAGGTCGTTATTGGAGGGGGAAGCTGCAGAGCAGCATTAAGGAGGAGGAGAGAGAGAGAGAGAAATGGGGGCAGAGAGGAGAGGAGAGGAGGTAGAGAGAGGAGGAGGGGGAGAAAGAGAGAGACAGAGACACGAGAAACCCGTGGGGGAGGGAAAGAAAATAGAGAGTAAAAGACAAGTGCACCTTATATAGACTCAGTTAGGGGAGGTGTCGGGATGGTAGAACAGCCAATAAGGTGTTACTGCTCTGGCCCAAGAGCAGTAGGGGGCGGGCCATAAGTTTGAACTTTTCAGTGCAGATAGGGAGATGAAATTGTGCAGTTATCTAACAGGTGGGGAATCTTTGGGACATAGTTAGGATTAGATGAGGTCATGAGGGTACAGGCTTTATGAATAGGGTTAGTGTCCTTACAAAAGTCTAGAGAGAGTTTACCATGTGAGGACATAGTGAGAAAATGTCTAGTTACAAACAAGAAACAAATTCTCACTAGAAGGAGTCTGGCAGAGCCTGGTATCAGACTCTGCAGTCCCCAGAACTGTAAGAAATAAATTTCTGATATGTATAAGGTACCAAGTCAACGGTATTCTCTTACAGCATCCTGCGTGAACTAAGCCAGCTCCCTCGATCTTGAGTGAAAAGAAAAGTTCAAGAGAAAATTTAGACAAGATGTAGACTCACTACAAATGCTGAGTCCCGGGAAGAGACTTTTCCTGATGCGATTCAACTCTGGGGAATCAGGCATGTGAAAGACGTATCTCTCATTTATGTTAGAGTGGCAACACAAATGCTTTATAGTATAGTAAGTCTCCTGCATGAATGCAGATGCTACTATGACAGGTAAAACAAGTGCTTTCCTACTACAAACCACAGGGAGATAATGAAACCAAAGCAGCTAATCTATGGCAGGTTTTCCACACTGTACACTCATAGCAAGCTCTGTGAAATACTCCTGCCATCAATAGAGGAAAGCAAGAAAACCAAAGACTCTGAAATTTGGCAAAACCATTGTACCTCCATTAATGTACTAAAATAAGGTAACCCTGTATTTCTTCTCTGTTGAGGGCATGCAACTGGCTCTTACAGAATGCAAAATCAAGCATACTGATATGGCATGCATTAATTCATGCAAAATGTTAAGCATTTGCAGTTGATCATTTCATAAAAATAATGTACTGAGTGCTTTATGAATTTGCATATATAATAAGACCCCTGGAGATGAGTCTAAAAGAACAAAATTATATATAAAGACATTGGAAGATATTTAAATGTAACACGAACATAAATATTAAATTTATTATGAATTGAATTTTGTGAAATATCATGGTATCGTGGAACTGTGGACTTCAGTAATTAGTGCACTTAAACCTTAGGCTTTCCTTGTAAAAATATTTGAGGCTCCTAGATATTAATTCAGTCATGTTTTCTAGCATTCTTTTTTTAAAAAATTAGACAAAAACAATAAATGTGTTGATATAGTCAAAGATTTTTAGAAGTTTTAGTCAGTATTAAAGTGCCTGTGATATATATAATGATATAAGTAAGGTAATTTTTTAAAGTGTATTTATAAGATCTTTAACATTTTCTCAAGAAATAGTCACATTTCTTCTTTTTTCCTGAACTCATATTGATAAGAGGGATTTCTAAACTTTAGAGACAGCTTCAGAATGCTTGAGCTTATAGTTAAGGAAAAGAGGGAAAAAGATGTCTCATTTGAGGGGTAAACTTACAACTTAGACATCTTTTTTATAATAGTGATATATTCAATTGCATATAACTGCAAGTGAAAAAAATGGATATAAAAGTCTGTTTAAAAATTATGTGAAATAAATTGAAAGTTATAGATATGAATACAGTATTTTCAGAAAAAAATCATTATACTTCTATTTTCCTGTAGAAACTGATACTTTGACAACTATGTGTTTCCCCTCTCCCTAATTGTGTAATTTGGGTACTTATTGTGTCAATACTCTTTGTAATTTTTTTCTTTTTCTTACCCATTGAATGTTCATGATATACATGTCATGCATTGAAAAATTCAATACTGCATAAATGTCAACCCATCCCAATTTCATTTGTAGACTCAACACAATCCCATCAAAATTCTAACATTTAATATTTTTAAAAGCTATTTTGTAAGTATCAACAAATTATTCTAAAGTTTTAATTGCAGATAGAGAATCAAGAATAGCTAGGAAAAAGGACTTGGTTGGAGGAGTCACAATTGTCCATTCTATACTTAATATAAAGCTATAGTTATCAAGTATAAATAATGTTGTGAAAAGAAAAAGCATAGATTAAGGCAACAGAATAAAGATCAGAATCTGATCTTTTATAAAGGAAAAAAGGCAACTCAATGAAGAAACAATAACTTTTCACAAATGGTTCTGGAACAACTGGATATCCTTATATAAACATATAAAACAAAATACAATCTTATACTTTTCATGAAAATTAATTCAAAATTGATCATAGACCTAAGTGTAAAACACAAAATAATAAAATACTTGAAGGGAAACATGAGAGTAAAGTGACCGTGAGGTTGGTGAATTTTTGAAGCAACACCAAAAGCACATTCCATTAAAAAAAAAATCATTAAATTGGACATTAGTAAAAATAAAAACTGCTTCTTCTTCAAAGATCCTGTTAGAAGAATGAAAAGACAAGTTACAGGCTGGAATAAACCACATATCTGATGAAGAATTTGTATCCAAAAAATATATAGAACATTTAAAATTCAAAAAAAAAAGAAAACAATTGAATTACAAAGGTGGACAAAAGTTCTAAACCAGTGGTTCTCAACTTTCCTTGTGCCACAATGTATTTTCATTATTACAAAGGGGTTGCAATCCATAGGTTGAGAACCACTGTAATTTCACCCAAGACTTTATATGGAGAATAACAAAACAACAACAACAACAATAACAAAAACACAAAAAGCAGAATTAAGAAGGTATGTCAAAGAGATATGGTGGGAATCAATTGAAACAGCTCTTAGCCACTCTGGAACTATATTACCAAAAGGTAAAGTAGCATTGAATTTTTAGGCCAAAGTAAAATAAATATGCATGAATCCATACTGATAGAAATAAATGATTCAATTAATCTGTCATCAATCAATAAGGAAAAGGTGACAAAACTAGCATACAGGAAAATTCCAAATAATTTATGTACATGCTCTGCCTTCAAAGAGGTGAAGCATAATTATGGACCACCTAAGTTTGGGAGCTCATAGTGACTCTTTCCAAAGCTATGAAAAGAAGAATAGAAAACAGAGAATCTTTACAGTACAGAAAAATGTTATCAAAGTTCCATTAACACTGATAAGTTATGTTGACAATAATACTTTTACTATTACACGATAATAACAGCATTTTATTTCTATGGTCTTTTCTCCAAAAACCAATACCCCCAGTCTTATCATGAGGAAAACAGACACATGTCCGCTGGGTCACATTTTACAAAACAGAATGCACCTCAAAACTGTCAAGATCACTAAAAACAAAGGAAGTCTCTAAGAAACTGTCACAGCCAAGAGTGGCATAAGAAGATATAAACACTACATATTATTCCATAAGGAATATTGAACAGAGTAACCTACATTAATTGAAAACTAAGGAAATCTGAAGGAAGTGTGAACTTTATTTAATATGTAGTAATGTATCAAAATTTGTTCATTAATTCTACCAAATGTATCATGGCAACAGAAGATCTTAAATAATGGGAAGAAACCCTCTGTACTATTATTACATTTTTTCCATAATCTAAAACTATTCTAAAAATAAAAGTTTAATTTAAAAATAGAGTAAATACTTTTTTAAAAAACTATCTCTGAGTTTCCCTGAGACATTTTTCTGCTGTGAATGTGCGTGATAAGTCACAGTGCTCCGAATTATGAGTCCTGGAAATACTCCGCATTTTCTACCATCTATTTATTTGATAGTGAATATGAAGAATAATGAATAGAATATGGGAATATATGCAATAAACAACCTTTTTAAACTCAGTTTAATTTACGGTCTCTAAAGTTTGTTGAGCAAAGATTATTGAATACTAAATTACGTGTCTATGTATATGGGTATGTATGTGTATGACTTACTGTCAAGGAAAAAGGCCTATTAATAGCCATGGTACACCATAGACAAGAATACATTTTAAGTTCCCTGGAATATTTCAATCACAATGAAGTCATTAAATGTGGTAAAGTTTGGAAATGTTCATGCCAAATGATGTTAATAAGTTTAAAGATTAAAGGCTTTCCTGGGCCCTATTTAATTCTGATGTAAATCACCCCCTATGGCATTATTGGGCCTTTTTGCAGGTACTCCTGTGATCTGAACATGATACCCATCTTCTAGTTTTATAGCACGCAAACCAAAGTCTTTTAGTGTTATGCATAACATGTACCTACAAAATATTCTCCCTGAACCCAAGCTCTAGGCAATTTAACTTTCTCTTACATTAAAAGAGCAAAATCTAATGCCTCATAGTCAAATACATTGTACTCAAGTATTCAAATATTAGTGGAGGCTCCTTGAAAAAAAAAAAAGAGCTACCAGATAATGCAGCAATTTTCCTACTAGATATATATCCAAAAAAAATGAAATCAGTATGCTGAAGAGATGTGGACCATCGTGTTTATTGCAGCATTATTCATAATAGCCATGATATCAAATCAACCTATTAGTCACAGACAGACAAGTGGATAAAAAAAATGTTACATATAAAAATATATATGTGTGTTATATGTATGTGTGCACACAAATAGGCATTGAAATCGTAAAAGTAGACAATAGAATGGAAATTACTGGGAGCCGGAGTGCTTTGAGATGGAGGTTGGGGAGATGATGGTCAAGGAGGACAAAATTTGAATTAGTTAATGAGAATAAGTTCAAGGGAACTGTTGTACAAAATGTTGAATAAAGTTAATAAAATATGTTGATTTCTTAAAAAAATTTCAAGCAAATATATTGTTTGTGTTTTCACCACAGCAATGCTAACTAGGCGAGATAATGTATATGTTTTTTAACTACATTTACTGATTCCACAATGTATATATACTTCAAACCAACAGGGTGTACATAAGAAATGCATACAATTTTATTCATTGATTTAGAAATAAATAAATAAGATACAGAAATAAACAAACTTCCAAAAACATAAAAAAAGAAATGAAGGATTCAGATAATATTAGCAAATATGAGAATGAGAATTAACAAAAATTTTTGAATAGTTTGTCATTGTTCTCTTCAGCAAGGCATCCATGGAAAAAGTACAGTGAGAAGAAAGAGCACATAAAAAGTAGAGGGCATTGTCAACAATTCAATTTAGCAGGTGTCTATTAGGTGCCCACTTTTGCCATGCAGGAAAAGGTGAACAGCATTATATAGCATTGTCCTCAACTTCTAGTCATTTAAAATCATGCTCTTATTTGCATTTTAAAAAATTATTATAGTGATATACAAAATGACAAGTAAATCATGCTGTTGAAAACAACATAATTCACTATAATTAACTTAGTGCCAAGATATTGTATTTCAATGATCAAATTAGTGACTTATAAATCATCCATATAAACAAGGTTTTTTCTTTATTTAAATATACTAACTGGTATACAGTGGATAATCTAACAAATTTCAGCTGGCAACATAAACTAGCAACGAAAGCCTAATAATGAATTTTAGAACCAATTATTTCAATTTCTTTCCAAGAGATATCACTAATATGAAGCCAAGGTCAAGCAGTTTATGAGGAAAATCTAAACTATTTTTATATGCAATTTATCTATCATCAGTTACCCAGTGATCCAAAATCTAGAATGACCCTTGGAAAGACAAATTAGGAAAGAAACTGAATACTCAACTGATATTATTTGAATTTAGATATCAGATTGCAAATTTCCTTAGTAGGATATTATCGATTTCACTGAATTTACCATAAAACAAAATTATTCACAATGTTGCTGTGTATAGGGAACATATACAACATATTACAATAATGTAGTAATAACAGGCAAAGATTAAAAATCATTAACCCAACTGATATTGGGTTCCTCCTCATCAAAACATTTTCTTATAGTCCACTCTTTTTTTTAAATTATTTTACTTAAAACTGTCACTACATATAGGTACATGAATAAAAGTATTAATATATTATTTACACTGAAACGTTTTTTCTTGCTTTGCCCTTAAATTTACAGTCTAATGCCTTTCTAACAAGTGTGATATTGCAAAACAATTGCTTAAAAGGGTAGTAAGACCTGTTTTACATGTCTCAGACTTTTGATTTTTCTTAGGATTCCATCCTTGGCTCACAGTTTTGTTTTTTCATTCCAAGCTCCTAAAGCAGACAGATCTCTAATTTTATGGTAATATTTGGGGGGGGGGTGATTCATGTATTATTTGTTTTAAAATTTCTGGTTAATATGAGGACACAGTCTGGCTTTGTGAGGTAAAGTTCCAACTGTGGTGGAACCCTTCATTCAGCAGGCCTTACAGTGAGTGTACCACGCAGCCTTACATTGTGCCCATTAGGTGAGAACACACCAATCCCCTCCCGCCTCTCCCCTCTTCTCCATTTAAATTTAATTTTCTTTTTCTCTCCTGTGGGCTTGTAGTTGTTTATTTATTGTTTTCATACTAATAGTGAGTAGATTGGATACTTGCTTTTCCTTTCTTATGATACTTTACCAAGAAGAATGTTTTAAACTCTTGTGTTTGCATTACTCTCATGTCATCCACTGACGGTCCTAATAACCACCCATATGATGCTTTCATTAAGACATTATAAAGTGGCTTCTAGTACCACAAAATACACAGATGTCTTTTCTGTCATCTTTATGTCTGTCATCTACGCAATAGAATAGTAAAGCATTCTGAAAGCCTGACCAAAATACTATTTTTAAGTATTTTAGGCTGTGTAAGACTCTGTCCTTTTTATACCTCAATTGATAAAGATATTAACTGTGAGCAATTTGTAAGAAAACAGAAATAGTCTAAGGCAGTCGTTTATTGTTTGTAATTAGTGGCTGTAAAATAAAAGTTTTAATTCTATCTGCTACACCAGTTTCTCGGAACAGATTCATTACATTGACTTTCTAGGAATCGTTTGCAAATGTAAAAAACAATTCCTAAATCAAAATTCTACGTTAAGATTTTAAACAGAATTTTACCTAATGAATTTTTTCTCAGTATGCTCATTCAGAAACTAATGCTAAAATGGATCTAAAATGTATTACATAAAATTTAATTTTTAATGTGACATTATTTTATTTGTGGTAAAGTATATTATTTACCAATTTTCCCATAAAGCACAATAATTATGAAATACTATGTAGAGGAAAATTTGTTCAAATATTGACTTGAATGTAGCATATAATCTAATATTTCATTTATAGACATTTTAAAAGTATATTTCAATCTAATTAATAAGAAATCTTTATTTTAATGATATTTTAAAAAATCATACAAAAATGAATCTATAGTAAGACTACATTTCTTTAAAATTATTTTTTTGTAATATGTTGGAAGAAGTACTATTGCAATTTATGTATTATGACATATTAATGAAAAATTAGACATGACAGAATATTTTTTTAAACTGTGCACATAACTGCCTTTCTTTCAATATTGAAAGAAAAATGGTACTAATTTCATTTTCCCATTATTCTCAGAGTGAGATACCTCATTATTAACAGGTAGTCCAAATACTCAAAAAAACAATTTACCAGAAGCTCTTCAAAGAAAGTATATGAAAAGAATGAAGCCCAACAACAATCATGTCACTAAAAAGAACTAAGTTAAAATACAATATGATTGGTGTTTTTATAAGAACTGATAATTTAGACAAATATATACACAAGAAAAGCCATAAGAAGATGGAGATCTATAAATCAAAGACATTTGGAATCCCTTAATCTTGAACTCTGGTCTCGAAAATTGTGACAAAATGAATGTGTGGTGTTTAGCATCAAGTCAGTGGTATTTTGTTATGGCAACTCTAGAAAATTAATATACCAAACATGTGGTCACTTATCTATATACTTAATTAATTAGGTTAACAAATTTAAATTAATTAATTTGGTTGACTTAATTAACTTAATGGAATAGCATATGCTGCCAAATAAAATAAAATTTTATTTTTCATAGAACTTGAAAAAAAGTATCAAAAACTGTTGATAAGCAGGAATGAAAACTGCAACATAAATTAAGAACATAACAACACACAATCTCAGGCCATTAAAATGTCTTAAATGCTGCCAAAGCTGTGATCAAGAAATATTTTCATATTTAAATGCCTCCTGTGGTACTCAGAAAAGATTAAAAAATTAAATACCATGGTGCTTCATAAAAATAGGTTTTAAAATCATAATATATAAAAGCAATAATGAAAAAATTGATAAAATGATGAATAAAGTACACTGAAGCTACAAGATACCAACAGAATTAATAAATACCAAGCAGAGTTGATTTATGAAAAATGCAAAATAATTTCTATTTCATCAAGAATAAAAATTAGTAAATATTACATATATGCATAATTTATGTGAAACAGTCATAACCATAATCTAAATAAGTACCTTTTTAAAACATATGCTGAACCATTTGCCAAGATTAAATTAGAAAATGCAAAATTGACTGAATGAAAAAATTAAGAAAAGTTATTTAAGGAATGAACTTAAAAACTGAGTTGGACCCATATGGCTTTACATATTTAGATTTCAAATTTACAAGGAAAAATATAAACCTTAGGCTAAATGAACTATCATATATGTAGGAAATGGAACATGCTCAATTAATATTTCAAATATCACCTAATCCTGATATCAAAATATGTCAATATTTTCTCTCAAACATTAAATAGCAACTTTAGGCAGGAATAACTTTCAAAAGTCTTACTATAAGTGACATTAGGGAGATGGTGAAATAGAAGATCCCCAGATATCACTTCCCTCTCAAAAAACACAAGAAACTCTCAAAGACAAGAATACCATCCTGAATAATCCAGAACTTGGAGGAAAGACAGAACAATCCCGTGGGAATATCGAACGGGAAGAAGCGTGATCCGTAAGAGAAATAGTCACTGCAGACGTAACTACCCCCACACTATCCCAAACTGGTGTAATTCCATTTGCAGAGAATTTCCCTAGACCTAAGGTTTTCCAGGCACGAGGAGGAAATTGAAAGTGAGCATTGATCTCCTCACTGACTGGGGGATATTTTAGTGAGGCCATCTTTAGTCCCATATCATGGGAACCACCGGGATTGCCAGGAGGGCTGACCCACTTATGGCACGTTGGGGACCAACGTGCTGAATTCAGGGTGCTGAATGCAGTCCGTGACGCATACCTGTCAGTAACTCGTCAGCAATCTGATTAGCAAGGATACCACCTAAGGGAGACAGGCCAATGCCACGATTTTTTTTTTTTTTATAATTTTATTGAATCATAATTCTGTACATTGGTGCAATCATAGGGCACGATTCATATACATTCAGAAATGTTTTGATCGTACTGTTACAGTTAGCCTTCATGGCATTTTCTTGATCACTATATA